>LR750655.1:0-63301 GCA_902729485.2 Mus minutoides
CTTGGTGGAAGGAGAAAAAGAAGAGAAACTCATGCCCTTTTGAGTTAGGATCCAAGAAAGAGGGCATGTTCAGCAGGAGAGCTCAGCAAACTGCTACCTAACAGAGAGGGAGGGAGAGTCAGAGAAAGAGTGAGAAGAGACAGATTGTCAGGCTAGTATTTGAAAAGCAGAAAGAGAAAAGAAAAAGGACTTTTTTTTTTAGTTTAAACTGACAACAAGATTAACAGCCAAGATATATGGGAGAGGAACTTCTGTATAGTACATTATCTCATTAAGGGAATAAGTACCCCCCCCCCATTTCCTTTCTGTTTTTTTTGTTCTTGGGGGGTTTCTTGGCCAGATGAATGACAAGGCCAGTTGGGTTAATTTTTAAAGGGAGAGATAATACAATGAGATGCTTTATTCTTTGGGACAGGTCAGAATGTGCACAGATGTTGGAGCAATATTTTTGTACACTGTGTAAAGATGTGTCTTTATCCTTCCTTGCCTAGTTAAGAAACCTTCTTGTTGAAAAAAAAAAAAAAAAGCTTATGGCCTATGGCAGAAGGCAGAATAGTAAGGTAGGACATCTGGCAGAGAAAGGCACTCCTGGAAAGAGTAAGAGGTGAGAGATCCACCACCTACACTTGGAGGAAGTTGGACATATGAAGCTGAGGAAAGGTAACCAACAGACATAGTATAGTATAAATGGGTTAAGGTAAGTTAAGAGCTAGTTGGGGAGTGAGCCTAAGCTAAAGTTAAAAGCATTGTAAACAAATATAGTCCTGTGTGTCATTATCCGGGACCTAGGCTTATTCACCAAATACTAGATATATAATTCAGATTCCATTTGGGGGGGGGGTGCTGGAAAAAAGTAGATTTCCCTTATAGAACCCCGATAAAGTCCCAGAACATTCATCTTTTTGTATAACAACTTATATTTTAATGGTAAAATGGTGTCCCCCCCCCACTTTGAAGAGTACAAAGTAAGCTGAAAGTGCGATGCAAAGCCAACAATGAAAGACAGATCCATCTATAGTGGCCACAAAGCCTGTTAGTATCTGTGTAGCTGTCAGAAATCCCTTGGCAGATTACATCATATAAGCTGGGAGAGTTGGAATACTAGTTATGTGGACATTCCTGGTGTGAAAATTTTATTAAGATATATAATGATGTGCCGTTTGCTGTAGGTACCTTAGATACCAATAAGACTTCTCTGTGAAGGGAGATAATGTATGTGTAAGTCTTCACTCTGTGTTAATTTATTATCTCCATATTCAGAATATTGAAATAGTTTTTGTGGGCCTTTTTTTGCTTCAGTAAAATCAGTGAAGGCTTAGAAAGATATATTTGCTTACTACTTACAAAGATGAGAGGTGATGTTTGCATAGGAGATAAAGATTCTAGAATAATCTGTCTAATAACAGTGTAGAAGAGTGACAAAAGAACTGGTTGGGGGAGCACTATCAAGAGGTTGAATTTAAGTTATTTGAGTTCAAAGGTCATCATCTCATTGGCAGCTATGAGTGCCACTCAACAAAAGATGACACCACCAAAGAACTAGAATATCTTTTGTAAGACCCAGTTCATAGCTACATAAAATTATGTGAATTACAAAGTCAAGTGAAAAAGAAATACCTCTGGTTGTTGAAAAAGAATAATTCTGAATAGGATTATGTTAACATTTCATAAGTCTGTTTCTTAGTCTTATAATTATGCCATACTTCTCTTCATCTAAACTTAATTATTCAGAAAGGATTTTTGCTAAACTACATAAATACATAATGTTGCTTTGTCTAGTACAATTTTACTTTCAGAAAGTATGCTTGAATTTCCATAATGGATAGAATTTAAGTTAAATAACTGGCACACTTCAAATCCAAGTATATTCTTTTGAAGCCTCCATAAATCCTTTTCTTGCAACAATATTTATTCTTTTTTGGATTTGATATTATGACATTGATAAGAAGAAAGAAGGCACATAGAAATATGATAATGCACCTTCAATCCTAGTGCTTGGCAGGCAGAGACAGGCAGATTTCTCAGTTCAAGAACAACCTGGTCTACAGAGTGAGTATCAGGACAAACTGGTCTACACACACACACACACACACACACACACACACACACACACACACACACGTACACACACACACAAACTCTGACTTGAAAAACAGGAAAAAAGAAATATGATAATGTTTTAGCATTCTTATATACCTCTGATAAGACATGATTCAACACTAGCATACTGAAAACAAAAACATATAACTCAAAAAATTTCTAGATAAAATACTTACCCAACACTGCAGTAATAACACTCCTCCACTGTACAACTAGACTGGAATAAAATAAATAGGCATAAGTGTTTAAATTTAGGATCCAATTGTGTGGTGAGAGAGAAGTGGGGAGCATGAATGCATACATATGTGTGTAAATATAAAGGGATCAGGGGAGATTACAAAATATTTTTGTTAACTATAGGATTGATTTTGCAATTAAATATTTTTAAGTGTAATGATATATTTTGAGGCAAAAAAAACTTTTTATTGAGTCTTTGTATGAGCAGGTCATTCTATGTAAAACAGTTATTTAAAAATGTTTCTATTACTCAAAGGATGTTCATTTTTTTTCTGATTCAAATATAAGCACATGCATGTTAAGGTATGTAAAGTAATGCAATGTTAACAGTCATAGCTCAGAAATAACAATTTCAGCAAATGCATTGTGGGGTATGCAATAAAATGTGTAAACCAAGTTACATTGTCAATGAGAGTGCACTATCCTTCAAATTCCCCCTCTTCCATTCTGCCCAGGGAAACCATTCACTACTTATTACATTAATGCGATTTCTCAAATTGTCTCCAAGGTCCACAGCACTAATGGTCAGTATATGAAATATAGATAATTGTAATTTATATTTCTTGCCCCAAAATCCTTGCCTTGTCTATATATAGACAAATATAAAGAAAAGCTAATAATATAAACCTTCGTTTAAAATCTGCTGCTGCAAAAAATGCACAATATAGTAATTTGGAAGTTAAAGAAGAGTCTAGTTCTGGCAAAGCATGTGTGCTAGGCATCAAAGAGCATCGTTTATAGTTGAACAAAGACTGATGTTTCTCACTGTGGCACTTAGCAGAGCTCCTTAGCTTGTAGTCATTTATTAAATAAACACTTGGCAAGGAAAGGAAGGGATGATTCTCTTGAACGGTACTCCCTGTGCAGTTTACAATAGTTTCCCATTTAAAATATTATTCATACGGGGACTTGAAAAGTAATACAGTTTGAATCACATAGTGGCACAAGACAAGATTTAAACCCAGAACTACCTGTCATAAAAGACTGAACTTCGGTTACTGGAAGTTGGCAGAACTTCGGTTACTGGAAGTTGGCAGAACTTGTTAGAAAGGATTACCTTGGTTCCAAGATTGGACAAAAATAAATAGCCTAAGGAAAATGTCAAGAATTCTTTTTAATTGTATATACATTGAAATGAATAATATAATTGGTCTTATTAAATCTTGTAATTGTTGAGACTTATCTACCTGTGTTATAGGTAGATAGAAGATTCCATGAAACATTCAGCTACCGTGGACCGCAAGCATCATTAATGGAATGGCAGCACTTTCTTTTTGTTGAGAATGAACAAAAGGAAGAAGTGACCCTTAACATCCCACCATTTTACATTCAGCAATAGAAAATGCCACACATAAGATTCACACTTGACTAGACTAGTGACAACTGCAGCCTAAAAACCCTACAAGGAAGACTGATATGAAGCCAGGAAAAAATAAGCAACTCTTTGAAACTTAGGTGAAAATGAACTGCTGAAAGTGAATTTTATGAATATTGTGAATGTGTACTCTTAGACTGAAATAAATTTCCACATCAGAAACTATTTATGCTATTTTTGTAAATAGCCTATTATAGATTGTATTTTAAAAAATTAAGATCAACAAGGTAATCACAAAATTATAAAATAATATCAGGTATTCAAAAGCAAGCCATATCCTATAAAAACAATGAAATTAGATGTCTCATTTGATTATATAAAGACATTTTTCAATGTTGCATATTTAGCAGAATGTTTTCAGTATAATACAAAACTGCAGTAGAGGAGATGCAACATCAGACATCAATTTATTCTCAATAGTATAGATTTGGGGGACTCAGAATTAATATGGATCTAGTTCTAGAGTAGCAAATTGGAGAACATCTAAATCATTGCCAATATGCATTTTGTCAAATTGCATCAAGGAAGACAGTTGTTTAGCATGTATGTGTTCCCCTCTGTCTCCATGTGCCCTTGGACATGAACTCTTTGGTAGGATTATGATTAGAAGACATGGCCATAATATAGGCCGTGTATCACTGGGGGTGGGATTTGGGGAATCAAAAGACCATGCAAAGCTCAGACTTTTCCTCTCTGCCTATGGATCAGAACGTAGCTCTCAGTTAAGCTTTAGCAACTGCCTGCAAGCCACCATGCTCCCCACAATGATGATAATGCACTAAACCATTGAAACTGTAAGCAAGTCTAAATGCATTATTTCTTTTGTAACAGTTGCTGCCGTCCCAGCAAGGATTTAATATTGGTAGTGTGGCAGAAGCAAGAGGCCTCAAATCATACCAGTGTCATACCAATATTTATAAG
The DNA here is from genome assembly GCA_902729485.2 of Mus minutoides. Classification (NCBI taxonomy): domain Eukaryota; kingdom Metazoa; phylum Chordata; class Mammalia; order Rodentia; family Muridae; genus Mus; species Mus minutoides. The sequence goes on from LR750655.1 coordinate 4,634, forward strand.
TAAATCTGGTTGGGAAAAGACTTCAGCTTCCGTGGTGAGGTTTGTTGTTGCTGTTGTTTGATTGTTTGGGGGAAATGAGGCAGCAAAGGTGGTGGCAGATATGAAGGAATGGGGAGATGAGTGGGGTTGGGGTTCATGGTGTGAAATTCACAAAGACTCAATAAAAAGATTTTTAAAAATCAAGAAATATACCACAGATTAATAAAAAAAAAAAGTCATTGTGGCCATGGTGTCTTTCACAGTAATAGAACAGTGACTACGGCAGATGTTGGTACCAGGGAGTGGGGTATTTCTGTGACAGGACCAACCATACTGTTTATTGTAGGACTATGAAAGACTTTGGGATTTTTGGCTAGAAAAGTGGCCAGATACTTTCAGTGGAGCTTGATGGACTACCAAATTAAATGTGACCTGAGCTGCCCACTTTAAGCTTGGTGTTATCTGACCTACAAAATCATAAACTAGGATGTGCACAGTCTCAATCTATGACCAAATGGAAGTAGTACATACTTTCATAGTCCTACAATAAACAGTATGGCTGGTCCTGTCACAGAAATACCCCAGTCCCTGGTAGCAACATCTGCCGTAGTCACTGCTCTATTACTGTGAAAGACACCATGGCCACAATGACTTTTTTTTTAATTAATCTGTGGTATATTTCTTGATTTTTTTTTATCTTTTTGTTGAGTCTTTGTATGAGCAGGTCCTGAAGACTCAAGCATGTTACATGTAGAAGTTGCCCAAATGTCTGTGTTTTCTCCTATTACAATGCCATATGATGCTCAGCATGCACCTATAGCCCCATGGAGTGTTCCTTATGCTGGGTAGACTGAAGAATAGAAGACTGAGATCTGGTTTACTGGTGGTTCAGCATGTTATGCACATACTAGCCAGAAGTGAACAGCTGCAGCATTACAACCCCTTTCTAGAACAACCCTGAAATCTTCACAATACAAGGAGCACAGGGCCATATAATCATGGTCATACATTTTGTTTGGAAGGAGAAATGGTCAGATGTGCTATTGTTCACTGGTTCATGGGCTGTACCAAATGGATTGGCTGGCTGGTCAAGGACTTGGAAATAGCATAATTGGAAAATTAGTGAGAAAGACATGTGAGAAAAATAGGTGGTACTTCCCTCCAAATGAGTGAATGTTGTAAAGATATTTGTGTGCCATGTAAATGCTTATCAAAAGATGACTTCATATGAGGATGAGTTTAGTCATCAAGGGAATAGGATAACCTGTTCTCGGAATAGTCAGCTACTTTCCCCAGCCATCCTTGTCATTGCCCAGTAAGCTCAGGAGCAAAGTAGCCATTGTGGCAGAGATTGGGGTTATGCATGGGCTTAATAGTATAGACTGCCAGTCACCAAGGCTGATCTGGCTTGGGTTACAGCTGAGTGCCAGATCTGCCAATAACAGAGATGAACACTAAGCCCTAGATGTGGTACCGTTCCCAAGGGTGATCAGCCAGTCATCTGGTACCAAGCTGGCTACTTTGTATAATTTCCTGTGTGTAAAGGACAATACTTCATCCTTTCTTGATTAGAAACTTATTCTGGTCATGGATTTGCCTTTACTACATGTAAGGCTTCTGTCAAAACCACTATATGTAGACTTACAGAATGTCTTATCCTGAATAATAGTATTCCATGCAGTTTTTCTCTGACTAAGGAATTTATGTCACAGCCAAGAATTGCCATAGACAAGGCATGGAACCAGCCCAAGAGAGAGAAGTGTGTTGTAGTGAGCAAAACTAAAAGAGATTGGAATTCTGAAGAATCCTGTTATATCAAACATGGAGATGTAGAATCTGGAGTTTGTCATGCTGGTTTTTAGTCTAATTTTGGTCCAGTATTGTAGTGGTTTGAATGAGAATGTCCCTCATAGCCTCATAGATTTGAATGCTTGGTCATCATGGAGTGTCATTATATGACAGGATTAGGCAGTTTGATCTTACAGGAATTATGTCTCTGGAGATGAACTTTGATGTTTTTCAAATAACTCATTACTAGAATCATTAAATTAAAAAAGGGATATAAACTTCAAGACTTTAATTTTGTAATAAATTCTGCACATAAAAATATATGCATTATTAATATGATTATCTTATGGCAATAAGTTGTACATTGCTTGAAACTGGTCCTGGCCACAGGACACAACACTGATATGGGATATGTTTTAATCTAGGGAAGAAAGAAGTAGCAGGACTACCATGCCTGACCTGATAGATTGAACTTGAAAAGGACTTAGTTAGGAAAACATCATAGCAATATGGGATGGCTATGGCAAGGATGGGCAGAAAACTGGTTCACAAATAAACACTAATGTTCTAGATTCAGATATTGAATAAATGGAAACAGGGGTATATTGGTGAATTTTGCACCACCATGACAAAATAACTTGCGTAAGCAGCTAAAAGAGGAAAGTTTTGGTTTTTTTTTGTTTGTTTGTTTGTTTTTTGCTTTTGTTTTTTTTTTTTGTTTTTTTGCTTATAGTTTGAAAGAAGAAATTCCATAGTAGCTTTGCTGTTGACCTGGACAGTGTATCACTGAAGCAGCTGCATGTGAAGGAAGAGGGTTTCTACCTTACACAGTCAGGAAGCAGAGAACAAGAAAGGAGCCTCAGCAAAGTACACCTTTCAAAGGCATGTCTTCAGTGACCAGCTTCTGCTTTCAAAGTCCTACCTCCTACAACTTCTTTGAGCTCCTAACACCGAACTATCATCTGGCAAGGAAATATTAAACACATGAGCCTGGAGTGGATAGTCCATGCTCAAGTCACAGGAGGATAACTTGTAAGAGTCTCATCAAGTAAAAAAACTTTGCCCTTAGAATCTAAAACTAAGTTTATATTTAAGACAATAAAACAAAAAGAAGAATGTAGAGGCAAGGACAGTAGGCTTTGGTTGTACACTACATCTTGACTCTAAAATACTACAAACTTCTGTAATAGTTAATTAACTAGGACGTTGATTAATCACTCACCATCTCAAGACTTTCATCTATTTTGTGGCATTTCTAAAATGACCTGTTCTATAGAGTTATGATATACATAATATTTTAAATATATCATCTACATATAATACACACTGAGGTATATTTAGTGTGTGATATGTGGCCTTCTATCTGCATGTATCTGGATGTATCAGTAGATGCCTATCATTTAGTACTCTAATTGGCACATAGTTAATGGTTTGTTGTTGTTGTTGTTGTTGTTGTTGTTGTTAACTGTAGGTACTAATTATCTCAGCCATAAGCAGTCCAATATCAAACTTTATGAGTAATGCATGACTTTGTATTCAAGCTGATTGACAATAAGGTTTGAAAAAGTATGATTCTCGTTTCATCATTAAAAGCAGTCTTTACACTGGCTTTAAGATTTGTCAACACGGCATGTACTGCTTTCATGCTTGACTTATTCACAACTTGACTCCTTCCACATGAATATATGTTGCTTGAAAGCCACAGTGGCCAGACTGTATTTGTTTGTCTTGTGGATGTTTGGAACCTTCTTTAGCAATAATCCTTCCCGAACAAGCTATTTAATTGTTTCACAGTGCTGTTCTTGCTTTTCCTTTAATGTATTCTCTTTATGTTTTTCATTTCACTCTGCAGATACTTGCTTATATCTTCCATCCAGGAAGTCCTGTCCATCTTCTATATCAATATGAACTGCTTTTCTTAGTACATGCTCAATGCAAAAGGAATCAAATTTATACCAGCCCTCAAAGCAAGAGGAGGAAGTAACCAGAAGGAGCCGGAGAAAGAGATAGTGGTACCCACTGAAGTCCATAAAAAGAGAGATGAGAAGTGTAGGCATCCTCTGAGTCATGATTAGGACTTCAAGGTTATTATCTCTAATGGAATTCATTAATAAGAGTGAATAGCACATGATATCACTGCATTAACTCATTAAAAAGACCATTCTGGATACTTTGTATGGAAAAATGCGTGTATGGGAAAGAGTGAAAACCATGTCACTGGAAACAATCAGTTTCTTGTATCACTGGGTGGTTTTTTGTCAATCCTAAGTATTGTTGAAATTTCAGTTAGAAAAAAAAATTATTTTAAACTATTTTTCTGTGAATTATTTGTACTTGAGATAAATACAAGTCCACAAAGAGGTCAGAAAACAAATACTAGGACCAGTGTGACACACTGGTCCCATCACTCAGAAGACGAAAGCAGGCAAAGTTCTATGAGTTCATAACTACTCTGGTCTCCATGCAATGTTCAGGCCAGGAAGGACTGAGAGTGACACTATGCCTCAATAACTAACATAAAATAAAAATTTGAAAGAAAGAAATTCAATGTGAAAAGACATACTGAGAAGAGACTTGATGCAACCCTGATTCTGTTCCAACAACTACCTTGATGAGGCTCAAATCCTCAACTGTTGTTAGGTGTGATCCAGTAACATTCTTGGAAAAGAAAGAAAGAAGGAAAGAGAGAGAGAGGGGAGAGAGAGAGAGAGAAAGAGAGAGAGAGAGAGAGAGAGAGAGAGAGAATCCATAATGTTATTTCTAAAGTAATAATATACCCCATGGGCAATTTCAGGCAAACAATGGTATCATTCATAAAGTTGGGATATGGCTCCAGCAGACTAACGGTGTATGAGCTATATGTACATGCTTCTTAATCCCTTTGAGTGCTGTTAAACCTTGAATACTAGCCTCATTGCTGCTCTTTGGACCCTTCGTTTTCTCTTTACCATATTCCCCCAGCATATCCTTCCTTCCCTGTTTTCCATTTATCAGAAACCTGGGATGTCTGCCAACACTGGATACTGTGAATCCTCAGAATGTTTTAAGTACAGCATGAGGGTCCACCCATGCATTGTTAGTAATCTGTAAAATTAGGCCATCTTTTCCTTACTATTCACACTAGCACTGTTAGGTTAATAGATACTTAAATGGATACAACTATTAGTGGAGTAGGAAAATATAATCCTATTCAGTACATGACATCTATGACACTAGTTCAATTACCTTTAATTAAAGTATTGTTAATAACCCACACTATCTACAAGTTAGACATTTTCCCCCTAAGATCATTAGCTTTGCAGAAACAACATTATATTTTAAAAACATTCTTTTTCTTATCCAGTTATTTCTCAAAAGTAGGTGGGCAATAGTAGATCTGTGGGTGAACTGTTAAAATTAACTTTTCCCACCACACCACTAACATTCTCACCTGGGAACAAAGGAACCAATCTAGCAAATGAGAAATGTACCATGAACTATCCATTACTCCTGGCAAACTAAATTATAGTCTCTCTTCATTTCTTAAGTATAGATGTTTTCCTCTGGTTTCTGAAGAGATCAGTAAGAGTGAGAGCAAAAAGAAAAGAGAGAAGATAGCAGTATTGATACTTTTGCATACCTAATGCAAATGAGTCATTAAGTCATGGAAAGGATTGTGCAAGCCCAAGTGTTGTTTTCAGACAAGCAACATTTTATGAAGTCAAGAATATCTGAGCTTGCAGCCCAGCTGACTAAGAGGAGGTAAAACGCATAAATTCACATGCCTCAAACTGTCAGCTCTTTCCATGAGCAGTGATTATTATAAGTACATTTTTAATTTGCAAAAGAATCTCTGCTAATACACCCGCTAATTAAATTACTAATCATTTAACAATCCCTCATGTTACATTACCTGGAAAATAGAACGACAAGGTCATAATCACCCAAAGCATTGCTTTAAAAGATTTGGGAAGAAATGTTAAGTAAGCTATGGCTGGCTGAAGGGGTGAGATGATATGAGTACATTCAAGTGGGCATAGTTCATTAGCTACCTTCCCGAACTATTCAGAAAAGTGTGTGCAATCATATCTAGCTCATTTAATACCTGGAGTATACCATTCAGATGGTTAAACAAATGAGATTCATACAAGCTTCATCACCCCGTAATTCACACCTCATTTGTTCTTTCCTTTGTACTAACATCTGCTACATCACTCTTACTGTTTGAAGAACTCTTGTAAATGCCCCTACCAAAAAAGTTGTGTGGCTGGCTGTGTTCAAACCCCTTGACATGATCTATGTCCTGTCTTCTCTTTGAAATAGAAATATAGGCAACTTGAAAATTCTAGGTAGTACTGGAACATCAGAGAACACCTTTGAAAACATTAAACCGAAAGGATGACCTTGTGGTTCCCCTCCCCCATGCCGGCTCCAGGCTGGGAGTTCAGACCTGATATCTCTGAAGACGTGCCACAGGAAGCCACATACACAGTGGATCTATAGCCAAGGCTGGCTTCTATTGTTGTGTTAAACCACACCTGAGCTTCTCTGGAATTCTGCTGTCCATTTGCTGTGCCCCTCCCAGGTCCTGCCTCCTGCCAAGGCATTCCACAGTGCCCTGGACCCTGCTTCAGCCAATTCACCTGCTTCCATCTGGGACATCCCACATTACTTTAGACTTCACGCCACATTACAGGCGCCTGCACAGAACTGACTGGGGTAGGGTTTTCCCTTTCTAGACCAAGAAAGATTTTTCAGAAAAGTACAGAATATGCTTTGACCAGAGAACTGAGTCAGTGTTTTCATTTTCTCTCCCATCTAGTCCTTACAAGCTCCAGTTCACCTTCCAGGGGACCTAGTCCATCTAGTGGGGAACTGTGGACGGGACCCCAACATAGTGGCACCTGAACAGGGACCTGGACACGGCAAAGTCGATCTGAGGGAGTGCTGACTTGTGTGTGGAGCTCCACAAGAAAGAATGAAGGATCCGAGGACCTTGTCGGGGACCCAGGAAGCAACAGATAAGTGTGCCAGAGCTGGCTTAAAAGAAGGTGTTGCTAGTGCTGTAAAGATATGGGCTAAGCTGGAACAACATTAACCCAATGTTGGTTTCATTTAGGATTGTCAGCGATGGGACTAATAAATTCAAAACAGGCAGTAGTCTGCAGCTTCCAGGAGCTGATTCAGGGGAAAGGAATAGGGTTGGAAGAGCAGTTGCTAGAAAATCTTTCAGATAAGATAGATTTTTGCTGCTCATGGTTAAGAGAAGAAGGAAGTTTAGATAAAGGGACCTGGGAGAGAGTTGGAGAAGCGTTGAGAGACACCCAGGCAGATAATCTCACCCTTTACCTTTTGGCACTTGTAAAAGATGTGACTGAAAAGGAAATCTCACAGGTTATAGACAGCACCCAAGGCAGAGCTTGAGGAATCTCAAGAGGGGCACCCGTCAGAGAGGAGTTTCTCAGAAAGGGGCTGTCTCAACCTTAAATTAAAAGAATGTAGAGATTCCGATGATGAGCTAATATCAGACAAGGAAGATCAGTCAGAGAGAGGGGCTGCAAGATGTTTTGCAGGTGGGGAATGGCCCCCTCATGAATCCCCCCACTCCCCGCTCCACCTAGAGCCTCCTCTAGAGGAGAGCTTACTCATTTGGAAAGGCAACTAAATAGGTTAGAACTTGAAATTAAATTGCAGAGACTGACTAATATGCTTCAGGACCTAAGGAGGGTGTCAGATGCAGGGAAGAACAATTCTGAGTTGTATCATTCTCCCCTAGAAAGGGCTGTGACTCAGGCTCGTGGGGGAGCACCAGGACACCTTTAAAGTGCTGGCCTTCCCTATGGTTGAGATAACTGACCAGCAAGATAATAGAATTAGGCAGTACCAGACTTTAGATCTCAAGGTGATAAAGGAACTGAAACCAGCCGTTACCCAATATGGCCCCACGGCTCCCTTTACATTGGTATTATTAGAGACTCTTATGGGGTCTTATCTAACCCCGAGAGATTGGAAGGCTCTATGCCAAGCTACTCTATCAGGAGGAGAGTGCTTATTTTAGAATTCTAAATGGCAAGAAGTCAGTAAGAAAATGACAACTTTAAATGCTCAGTCAGGTAATCCAGACTGGAATGCTGATATGCTTTCAGGGGAAGGCCAATATGAAAGTAGGGCTAGTCAGTTGGTCTTCCCCCCTGAGTTTATGTTCGGGTTGCTGTGGCTGCTCACAGCGCTTGAAAACAGTTACCAACAAAAAGGGTCCTTGGCAGAAGCTTAACCACCATTGGGCAGGGCCCCGATGAACTGTACCAGAACTTTGTGGATAGACTATTGATAACAGCTAGTAGACTTCTTGGAGATTCGCAAATGAAGAATCCTATGATTTCACAATTGGCTTATGAGAATGCTAATGAAGCGTGCAGTGCTATACGACCACACAAGGGAAAAACAGACGACCCTTAATCAGAGTTTCTCATGTGCCGCTGATGTGCAAAGAACCACCGCACACACTACTCCCTCACAAAATTGAGGGAATAATGCATGCTTTAAATGTGGAAGTTTGGGTCATTTTAAAAATAAATGTCCTAAGAAGGGTTTTGAGAGTGGGCAGACAGATCGTGCTCCAGTATTATGTCCTTGGTGCAAGAAGGGCTGCCATTGGGCTAGAGAATGTAAATCTAAAACAGACCTTCAAGGTCGTCTGCTGCAGAAAAACAAAACATGAGGCCCGCCCCAGGCCCCAAGTTACCCGCAGCCAGCAGTTTGTAGGGCCATGAACTGTCAGCCAGCCAAAGAAATCTGTTTTTGAACTCATCAGAACAACCCCAGGAAGTACAGGATTGGACCTCTGTTCCACCACCCACACAGTATTAACCTCAGAAATGGGAATTCAAATTCTGTCTACCAGAGTCTGTGGACCTTTACCTGCAGAAACCTGTGGATTTCTTTTGAGACAAAGCAATTCTATTGTAAAGGGTTTGCAGATTTATCCAGGTGTTTTAGATAATGATTATAAGGGAGAAAATAAGATCTTGGCTGCTTCCCCTCAGGGTATTATAACTGTGCCTGTTAATAAAAGAGTTGCTCAACTTGTCTTAGTTCCTTTGCATCTGCTACCATCCAGATTTATTAAAAACAAGAGAGGACCAAGTGGCCTTGGTTCCTCTGGTGTGTATTGGGTTCAATCTATTTCTTTTTGTTTGTTTGTTTGTTTGGTTGGTTGGTTGGTTTGGTTTTTTGAGACAGGGTTTCTCTGTGTAGCCTTGGCTGTCATGGAACTTACTCTGTAGACCAGGCTGGCCTCGAAGGCTGGCCTCAAAGGCTGGCCTCGAAGGCTGGCCTCAAACTCAGAAATAGGCCTGCCTCAGCCTCCCAAGTCCTGGGATTAAAGGTGTGCACCACCACACCCTGCTGGGTTCAATCTATTTCTAATCAGACACCTAACTTTAAATTGACAATTGGAGAAAGGACTTTGAAGGATTAGTAGATACTGGAGCTGATGTTACCATTATTAGAGGACAAGACTGGCCATTAGCTTGGCCTCTGTCTGATTCTCTTACTCACCTTAGAGGAATCGGTTATGCCAATAACCCAAAATGAAGCTCCAAACTGCTAACCTGGAGGGATGAGTAAGGCAATTCAGGACAGATTCAGCCATACGTCATGCCAAATTTGCCTGTTACCCTATGGGGAAGAGATCTCTTATCTCAGATGGGCATTATAATGTGTAGTCCTAATGATGCAGTGACTAAGCAGATGATAAGACAAGGATTTTTGCCTGGTCACAGGCTAGAAAATGAGAGACAAGGTATTAAGACCTCTGAAGGTCCTAAACCTCATCCTAACACAAGAGGTTTGGGGTATTTTCAGTAATGGCCACTATCCTGCCTGCATCCCACGCTGATAAGATTCGCTGGATTAGTGACAGTCCGGTGTGGGTGGATATTTTCACAAGAAGAAGGAGTGTGATGGCTGCCCAAAAGATTGGTTCATGAAGTGGACACAGAACCAGAATCTTCCAGTAAGTATGATTCCTGCCCTGAAGATGATTAAAAATCCTTTTCAGCCACGAGAGAGCTGAGTTAGAGCTCAACCCCCATTCCTGAGAATTCGCAGTCTCACCATGAATTCTTAGAGACATATCCCTCACTCCTAAGCTTGATTGTTGCTAATTTGCAACTGAATAAGACTTCCTAGTTCTCCCAAGAGAAGTTTTTGTCCTATTGTGTTTTAACTGTGTTCAGTTTTTGTGTTTCAAGCAGGTCTGCCTTCCCCTGCAGCAAGGTTCCAACAAGCACACAGGTCACTTCCAGGAGGCACGAAGGCACAGCTGGCAGGATTACAACGTTATGAAGATGCACATGAAATATATATTTGTGGCTTTGATCTGAATTGGGGAACTAGGTGTGCGATGAAGGTCATTAGCTTAGGACAGGCAACCAGATCTTGGAACTATACCATTCTAAGACAGAGGTATATGCCAAGAGGCCGTGGCTTGTTAATATTACACCACAGAGCCATGTTTATGAAAAATATCCACAAAAAAGCTGCATATATTCTCGAGGACAGAAATGGGGGTGGGGTTTTCCCTTTCTAGACCAAGAAAGATTTTTCACAAAAGTACAGAATATGCTTTGACCGGAGAACTGATTCAGTGTTTTCATTTTCTCTCCCATCTAGTCCTTACAAGCCCCTGTTCGCCTTCCAGGGGACCTAGTTTGTCTAGTGTGGGACTGTGGGTGGGACTCCAACAGACCTAATACCATTTTCCCCAAACCTAAACTCATTTTTCTGAATCTCATATTGTAGAAACCTAATTCAGCAACATACATCTTCGCACTTGCTTGCTGAACACTCATAGTGAAGAAGTATCTGGCATTTCAGATAAGCCCAATGTGCTGACTTTACAAACCTTCAGTGGTCTCTAAATGAACTCAAAGGTAAACACCAAACCCTGCCATTGTTCAGGGGAACTGCTGTCACTGAATACAGCTGGGTCTTAGCCCTTTACTTCCTCTCAAGACCTACATAGATGTTTCTGATAAACTGCTATATTTTATCAACTAATAAAGCATGCATTGACCATGGATCTTCTCTTGTGAGTTATAATTAAGTGTCACATTTTCTACAAGAAAATTTTAAAGCTGAAGCATTTTTTATACTGCAGAATAAAGAATATGAATGATATCTTCCTACGAGGACAGTAATTACCCCAATGTTCTAAAGGATTTAGATTAAGGTGGTTTTAAATTACCTAGATGTGACCAGAATTTTTCCAAATCATTTTTCTTTTAACAAGGTTCTCTAAAAATATTACTCAGGACTCACGTAAAACACTAATAAAAATTTCAGCTAATTATTAAAGCTAGCTTTTCATTTGTATGTGAGTTGTGTGTTGGTATATGTGAAGGTGTGAATGTATGCAGAAGCTGGAGACCAATGCTGGGTATCTTCCTCTGTCTCACATCTCCTTCATTTTTTGATATATGGTCTTTCACTGAGCCTAGAGTTTAATGACTCAGCTAGACTGGCTTGTCTTAGTGAGCTCCAAGGTACACCTGTTTCCATGCTCTCAGTGCTAGAACTACAGGAGGGCCTCAGTGTGCCCTGCTCCTTCTATGAAGCCATTGGGAGATATTGACTCAGGTCTTCATGCTTGTGTAGCAACAAATATGACCACTAAGCCACCCATGAATCCCCTAATTCCTAACAGTTAGAGTCATCTTTGTGCAAATGTTTATATTTTGGTTTCAAATATTGAGTATCTAGTCCAAAAAGGAGGATAAAAGATTATTAGTAAGATGTTGTTAATAAGACAAAATTATATGTTTGATGAGGCAAATATAAAAATATATATCCCTTACATGCAGCAAGTCCTGTGATGCCACTGTGGAATGAGAGACATTGTTTCATTCTCTATGGATTTCTCAGTGTTCATGAAGATGCCCATGGACAAAATAATTGCTTTGCTTCCAGTTGTAAAAGGAAAAGAATAATAGAAGTAGAAATCAGTGAGTGTGGAATAAAAACAAAGAACATTCTATACAAACTGGAATGCAAAGAAGTTTCCCAAAAGGCTTTATACCTAAATAAGTTCTTGCAATGAAAGGACCTTGGCCTTCTGGATAAAGGAAATACAGTGAGTGTAGAGTTATGAGTCTTCATTTAAAAAGTTTTTTAAAAATAATGTTGTATATCTTTATTTCTCTCTGTCTCCCTCTGTATGCTTCTCTGTTTCTGATTTTTTTCTCTCTGTCTCCCTTTATGTGTAGGTGTGTGTATGTGAGACACACACACACACACACACACACACAGAGAGAGAGAGAGAGACTATGCATATTCATGCCATGCTGTATCTATAGAGGTCAGCACTTTCCTTCCACCTTGTGGGTTCTTGGGACTGAACTTGGGTCATTATACTTTGTGGCAAGTTCCTTTTCTCAATGAGGTCCCTTAAGACATAACATTTTATATCTGGAAAGTAGAACATTCTTAGTTTTTATTATGGAGTATAAGAAGAAAGTGGTGGAAAGTGGATACTGAGCAGAGACTGGCATTAGAGAAGACTGCCTAGCAGAGAGCCATAGAGTGCCTTTACAGCAAGCTCTTCCTTGCCTGTGCCTGCTTCGATTGTTCTCAGAGGGATATATCAATCAGCAGGAGAAAAGCAAGGGTTCAAAACCTCAATATCAATTATAAATATGTCCTAAGAGATTCAGAGAGGTGCCAGGGACAGAAAGTGCATAGGAATTGTAGCCATGGGATGGTGAAAATTGATAAATGTGTAGAGGCTCTATGTGGGACTTTGTAATAGATGAGGAGTGGCAACACAGGAAGGAAGGAAAGGAGTTTCTCCTGTGGGCACCAATAACTGAGATTGAGAACACAAAAGGACTAGATATAGAGAGGAAGTTTATGTATTGATGTTTGGTCCTTTGTACTTTTTGTGTTTCCATGTGCATATAGCATGTGCATATATCATCTATTATTAGGGTGTTCAAGGTCCTGGCTTAGAAATCTAAATTTTAAGTAGGTCTCAAAATTATACACATTTATAGTAGAACTTGGGAGTCAGGGAAGCTGGACCCTTCTATAAAGGAGTACTTTATAAAGAGTAATAATTATATTTATAATCGAGTAAAGAGTACTCAATTACTAGTTTCTATAGAGAAGGAAACAAATTGGCATGATCCCTTGGGCAGGCACTGATAGTATATATGCTTAAAAATATTTTGGCCCAATTCCAATTCCTAAAAATTCATCTCAGAGAAATTACGCCCTTACATGTTCAGAGAAAATCTACAGGAGTCTTTATAGCAACATTGTTTATTTTTTAATGGTAAGGATAATGAATAATCTAAATATCTGTAAGGACCATGGTCCTTAAGAGAGAATTGTCCTTGCCTTCTGTAATATCAAGATAGTAATGGGAGAAAAATCTAGATAGAAGTGTGGTAAGTACTGGAGGGGCATCTGAATGGAGCTGGAAATAGTAACAGATCTTCTGAGTGTTTGGCCTAGACAGGAAAGGCACAGGAGATTGTACTAGCTGCATGAGTTTACAGGTAGACTTCATGTGAAGTGGAAGGTTCAGGTATTGTGTCAACTGATCCAGAAAAGGCAAACAGAAGATTTCAAAGGTGAACTAAAACTATTAAAGACATCTTGCTCATGCACTTCTGTGTCTCCTGATGACATCTGAATGGATCTGACATTGCTTCTGATGGCTGTTTCATGCTCTACTAAACTATGGAGGTGAGTGTATGTTTAGCAAATACATAACCTCATTCTCATCCCACTGACCACATAAGACTCCCGTAGTTTACTTTTGCAGTGATAATCTAAGGGGGAAAAGACAGAATGTGTATGATTTTCCTTAAAGGTTTCAAAGTGCCAATCTGTTGATATTTTATAGGAATGTACAAGGAACAATTTATACTGTAGATCGATGTGTCATGTGTTAACTTACATTAGAATAATGTCAGAAGAACTCTTTATCCATTGGAGAGACAGTTGCTCCACCTTCTGGTTTTGGCTGCAGCTCAAAATGGAGCCCTGAGGACAATCAAACCCAGGCATCACTGAACAGATTCCTAGAAAATGTATGCTTTATGAGATATGGTTATAGATGAGGTCTTATTTGCCCAAAAAATAATGATCTCACAAATTGATTTTCTAATCATAAACAGATATCATAAAAGTAAGTACATAGCACTATGCATCTCTGTAGTCACTCAAATTATTAACTTTTTATAGTACTATAAAATCATGGCTATGTTATCTAATAACACATGATCACATTATATATGAATAGGCATGTGTGCTTAAAAGAAATAATATATTAAATTATTCTAATTGATATACATTAAACTTATTTATTTGTTCTCCTCTTATATCTTGCATCCTAACCAGTTTCCACTACCTACTCTCCTCCCTCATCCTCTCTCTCCCAGAACCACTTCTTCTTTATTTGCTTTCAGAAAAGAGCAAACTCCCAGAGTGTGTGTGTGTGTGTGTGTGTGTGTGTGTGTGTGTGTGTGCATGTTGTTGTTGTTGTTTTAAGCAAAATCATAGGTACTCTGATTTTTAGTTTTTCTATCTTAGATGATTACTTCAAAAGTAAATTACAAGAGTCTTGTGTGGTCAGTGAGAATGAGATTATTTGTTAAACATGCACTCACTTCCATAACAGAGCATGAAGCACCCACTTGAAGCAATGTCAGATCCATCCAGATTGCTATATCACAAGACATAGATATACGTCTATTTCTAGAGCAAGGAAGGAAGAAGTGTGTGTGTGTGTGTGTGTGTGTGTGTGTGTGTGTGTGTGTGTGCGTTTTAATGCTTCTAAAAGTATTTACAAGATCAGTGTTCTCCTACTCTGATAGGGAAGTTGTCCCTATTATTAGTAAAATGAGCCAAAATAATCAATATACAGTAAGTATGCACAATATATGAAAAATAAAACTATGTATTTTCTCAGAGCACCAAATAATCCTATTAAAAATGGAGTACAGAGCTAAACAAAGAATTTTCAACTGAGGAATCTCAAATGGCTGAGAAGCACCTAGAGAGATGTTCAACATTCTTAGTCATCAGAGAAATGCAAATCAAAATGACCCTGAGATTCCCCCTTACACCAGTCAGAATGGCTAAGATCTAAAGCTCAGGTGACATCAGATGCTGGTGAGGATGTGGAGAAAGACGAACACTCCTCTATTGTTAGTAGGATTGCAAGCTGGTATAGCCACTGTAGGCATCAGTCTGGTGGTTAATAATTAAAAATAGTTCTAACTGAGGTCCCAGTTTTACCACTCCTTTGTATATACCCAAAAGATGCTCCAACATATAATAAGGACACATGCTTCACTATGTTTATAGCGGCCTTATTTATAATAGCCAGAATCTGGAAAGAACCCAAATGTTACTCAAAAGAAGAATGGATACAGAAAATGTGGTTCATTTACACAATGGAGTACTATTCAACTTTTAAAAACAATGAATTCATGAAATTCTTAGGCAAATTGAGGGAATTAGAAAATATCATCCTGAGTGAGGTAACCCAGTCACAAAAGAACACACATGGTATACACTCACTGATAAGTGGATATTAGCCCAAAAGTTCAGAATACCCAAGATACAATTCATAGACCACGTGAAGCTCAAGAAGAAGAAAGACTAAAGTGTGGATGCTTCATTACTTCTTAGAAAGGGGAACAAAATACTCAGTGGAGGAAATAAAATACAGAGGCAGATGCTTGCAGCCAACCATTGGTCTGAGCACTGAGTCCCCAATGGAGGAGTTACAGGAAGGACTGAAGGAGCTGGAGGTTTAAACCACAAAGGAAGAACAACAATATCAACCAACCAGACCCCCCAGAGCTCCCAAGGACTAAACTACCAACCAAAGAGTACACAAGGAGGGACCAACAGCTCCAACTGCATATGGAGCAGACAGTGACTTTATCTGGCATTAATGGTAGGAGAGGCCCTTGGTCCTGTGAAGGCTCAATGTCCCTGTGTAAGGGAATGCTAGGGCTGTGAGGTGAGAGTGAGTGGTGGGTGTGGGAGCACCCTCATAGAAGCAGGGGAGGAGGGGTGGGATAGGAGGTTTCCAGAAGGGAAACAGGGAAAGGGGATAACATTTGAAATATAAATAAATAAAATATCAATAAAAAATTCACATTTTCACAATATGAGTAATATAGAAAAAAAGCTGGTGAGTTTGAAAAAAACATTAATATAGGTGACTTGTAGAATATTTAAATACTTAATAAACTTGCCTGTCATTTTAAAATAAGCATATATTTCATTTATTTGTTTATTGATGAATGAGTCAGATATTCTGTTTCTCCTGGATCAGATCCAAAAAAGATAGTAGCAATAATGTTTTGCTTTTAGACTTGAAGAAACTAATTTATTAAATAAGACATGTATGTAGTTTTCGGTTATTAGTTCTCTTCTCTGTCTTCTATTCTCTTAAGAACAAGAAGAAATTAGATAAGGAAAATTCAAATTCAAACACAAAAAGTTATCATTGAATAACTTATAAATGTAGCAAAATATAAAATGATAAAACCTTTATACCATTGAAAATACTATGGGCTATAGGATGCTTATAGTGTAGTATTTTTGAAAATAGTGTCTCATTAATAGAAATCCACCTGATCACTCTAAGAATAACCACACACAAAAATTGCCATTAGACAGAGAAATCTCCCACCTGCTGCACATCTCCAGCACATGCTCTGGTGCCCATGCTTCAGTGCGGTCCCTTCATGTCTATTCCTGGAGGAAGGTAGGAAGAAATGTGTATGCCTAATAAGGTGTTATTCCTCCATCATAACCAATGACCTTTGCACATCGCCAAAAGACTTCAAACACAATATTGTGTCCAAAAAAGCCCTCTAAAGTGATGTTTGTGTTGTACCATCACTCATGCGCTGCAATATATAAAACACTATATATATATATATATATATATATATATATATATATATATATATATATACATACTGCCAAATGTCCATATATCTAAAATGAGAGATAGCTAAATAACTGTAAAGCAAGGACTAGGAGGATACTTGTTAAATAGTTAGAGGGGTTGCAGTGGCTGTCCTCTGCACATGATGTCAGAAACAGGAGCATGGTGTGTCTTTCTATAATGTTCTCATTGATTGAATACCAGAAAATTCACAAACTATTAAATTTCGAGCTGTAACCCATCAATTATTCCCAATTTCACTTTATATGTTTCTCTGGGAGCCACAGGCTTTTTATTTTAATCAAATTTTCTACAATGAGTTCAAACCATTTATTATACTTCATACACTGATGTGTTCATGTGTGTACACGTGCATTTCTTTTACACAAAGGGTTATCGAGGCTACAAATTACTGATACAGATGCCACTGCCTGTTTCTGGTTAAATTATTGATTAATCTAGTCAAAGGTCCTGGAGGACACCGACCCTACTGAAGGCAAAGTCAGGTGACAGGAGACACAGAGCTGCCTAATCAGGAAGAATGGCATTTAAGTTAAAAGCCTGAGGACAGAGTGAAGGTGTCATGACCCATCAAGCTAACTAATGACAGGTGCTTTGGACCTGTAAGGTGGAAGTGTCCTTCCTTCTGCATGGTCTAGGAAAGAAAGTTGTATTTTTCAAAGTCCTAATTTTTATACGGTTTTTATATGTCTATGTGCCCATGTGTTCCTAACTTAATTCTGTAAGTTCATAGGTGGTAATAGTCTGCTTGCATGAATAAATTAGCTATGAGTATGTGCTGTGGTTTGTGTTGGACAGATGGAGGTTGTTTACTTGCATAAACAGGATGCAGAAACATTCTGTCTCAGCAATCACACTGAAAATGGAGCCAACTTCTCTTATGTAAAACCGAATCATTTAGGGCAAGGGCCAGACTGAAAACCAATGTTCCAGACAAAATGAAGTAACCTAGAGCAGAATGTGGCCTGAGAGTCACATGTGGTAAAGACAGGGGGTGAGGATAGAGACACATACATGCTTACTTCTGGTTCCTGAATTGACATGAGCAGAATGTGGCCTGAGAGTCACATGTGGTAAAGACAGGGGGTGAGGATAGAGACTCATACATGCTTACTTCTGTTTCCTGAATTGACATGTGAAAGCAACTTAATTCTGTGTATCTTATGGCCAAAATATATGCTTTAAAGGTAAGTAAAACTTTAATAGAGAATCATCTTGACTGAAAAACCAAGTGTATAAACTAAAGTAGTCCTGTGGCTAGAAAGATGGTTCAAGTGATCAAGAACATCTACTTTTCCAGATGACCTAAGTTCCATTCTAAGCATACTTTGGATGATTCATAATCATCTGTAACTCCATCTTCAGGAAAATCCAATGCCCTCATCTGGGCTCTGCAGGTATCCTAACAAGTTCATATAGACACACACACACACACACACACACACACACACACACACACACACACATTTTTTAAAAAATATTTATGCCATTAAATATTTTTAACTCATATAGCTCTCTTTCATTATTTTTTATTAGATGTTTTCTTTATTTACATTTCAAATGCTATCCCGAAAGTACCCTATACCCTCCCCCCTCCCTGCTCCCCTACCCACCCACTCCCACTTCTTGGCCCTGGCATTCCCCTGTACTGGGACATATAAAGTTTGTAAGACCAAGGGGCCTCTCTTCCCAATGATGGCCGACTAGGCCATCGTCTGCTACATATGCATCTAGAGACACGAGCTCTGGGGGTACTGGTTAGTTCATATTGTTGTTCCACCTAAGGGGTTGTAGACCCCTTCAGCACCTTGGGTAATTTCTCTAGCTCCTTCATTGGGGACCCTGTGTTCCATCCTATAGATGACTATGAGCATCCCCTTCTGTATTTGCCAGGCTCTGGCATAGCCTCACTCGAGATAGTTATATCAGGGTCCTTTCGGCAAAATCTTGCTGGCATATGCAACAGTGTCTGGGTTTGGTGGCTGATTATGGGATGGATCCCGGATGGGGTAGTCTCTGGATGGTCCATCCTTTCATCTTAGCTCCAATCTTTGTCTCTGTAACTCCTTTCATGAGTGTTTTGTTCTCTATTGTAAGATGGGAGGAAGTATCGATACATGGGTCTTCCTTCTTCTTGATTTTCTTGTTTTCCAAATTGTATCTTGGGTATTCTAAGTTTCTGGGCTAATATCCACTTATCACTGAGTGCATATCAAGCGACTTCTTTTGTGATTGGGTTACTGCACTAAGGATGATATACTGCAGATATATCCATTTGCCCAAGAATTTCTTAAATTCATTGTATTTAATAGCTAAGTAGTACTCCATTGTGTAAATGTACCACATTTTCTGTATCCATTCCTCTGTTGAGGGACATCTGGGTTCTTTCCAGCTTCTGGCTATTATAAATAAGGCTGCTATACCATTAAATTCTAATTGAAGTTATAGAAACCAGAAGTAGTATCTGGCCCTGACTCCCTCCAAATGAGTTTCCATGATTAAAGCAAAACTTATCTCAACAAAAAAATGCCAAACTCTGATTGTTGAAATTTCTAATTTTTTAAAGGAGATGTTGAACTTGATTGGAGATATTGTCTTCCAATATTAGAACATTGAATACATTAAAACATAATTGTAAAGAAAACATAGCCATCAATGGTGTGCTTACATAAAATGAATCCATGCCAGTATTTTAGGTAATTTAACTGCAGATGATGCATAAGGTGTAGCTACTAATTTACAGGAAAATCCATACTGGAGACCCATGTATACCTCAGAGATGCTGGAGTGAATTTGTTTCACAGATGTTAAGTTCAGTCAGTAGCCACAGAGAAATAACAATCAACTGTATCTCTACTGGACAAAATTTGCATTTCTATGGGACAGGAGCTATTTGCACAGTTATCAGTATTCTCCAGCTCCCAGAGTTGTGCAGTAGTTCAAAGACATGAAAAGAGATTTGATAGAAGAGATAACCCAGGCAATACTGGCTTTCTATTAGGAAAGCAAAGTCATGCTTTTTTGCTGAGTTTCTGAATGCTTTATACAACCTTGTGCTGTAGAGCCAGAATTTATACTACAGTTGGGCAGTCCATTGCTAAGGCTTTCTCCATCCCTGGGACACCATGAAGAAAGAAGAATAATCTTTGAATTCTGTCAGAGGGTCTACAAGAGTGTTGCCCAATTCCCTTGCACGAATTTCTTCTTCTTTGTCATATTCCAATGTTTCCTAACACTTACCTTATGGCTGTGAAAACTGTCAGATAAATGGGTAATAGAAACACAGTGTTATTCAGTGTTAAAAAGAAGATGCAATACAGTGCATAGAAATGCATGCCTGCACGCACATTGAAGAATTTAATTCTTCTAACTAAGCAAAGCCTGTCCAATTAGATCCAAGCCACCCTGTGCCAGATAAGAATAGCAATGAGATGCAGGGAGAAGGTGAGTGGAGGAAACATCAATGCTCTCTTATAGAAAGAGTAGGTTGAAACTCTTGCTACTCACTAATCTGTGAGCTGCTCATTAATTTTTTTCCATTTTTTATTTTATTTTGTGTGGGAGGAAGAGGTAGCAGGCATACATATGCCATGGATTACATATGGAGGTCAGAGGATACCTTGTGGGAGTCAGTTCTCCCCTTCCACTATGTGAGTCCTGAGAATTGAACTCAGGGTCCTAAATTTGCTGGGAAAAGCACCCAGCCAATGAGCCCTCTAGCTACCCCATCTCCATCAACTTTGTAACTTTTGTAGGCACAAACCTTTGGCTTCATATCTCTTGCTTCAAAGATGATTGAACTTGGGAAAGATTTAGTTTTGTAACATGGTACCTAATCATTTACTGAAATTAGCTATGTTCACAAGGCTCACCCTTTTGAGCTTGTAGCTCAAAGAGGGCTGCTTTGTGTTTTTAGGGTAACACAGTTGAAAAATGCAGTCCACAGTGTGAGCTCAGCTTTTTCTGGAAACCAGTGTTGGTATAAATCCTGAAACATTAACTTGAGCTAAGTTAATTGCAGTCTTGAATTTAAAATACCTACTTCATAAGCCTCCTCCCTACGGAGCAATAATTCCCATGGTCTCTAAACCATTTTGTCAGGGAGTTAGGGAGGATAGGTAGATATATGATCAGAGTACCTATTTCCAGAAAGGCTTTAGCCTTGCTGGTGAAATAATTTAATACTTGCATATTTGTGTTAATTCGAATGGTGTGACCTGTGGCAGCAGGCACATTTAATCACTAGTGCAGCACCCGCTGTGTTAAGAGTAAATTTATTCTGACTTAATGTTTGTCGTGACATGTAAGCCATCCGTTTCCCCTGGTGTTTTGGTTTAAATCAGATTCATCTCTGTCTTGGAGCAGAAATGATGTGTGGACAGTTCCAATGTGCTTTTTCAGCAATGTTTTCCTTTGCTCTTAAAACAAAGACCCCTTCTGCTTTGATTTCTCAGTCTAATCATCACTGGTGACATTTTTCAAGGCTGTCCACTGACCTGTCTCTAGTCGTTATGAGAAATGTTTACCTGAGCTGGCTTTGCCTTAGAATTGTGTGTGTTCATGTCTTTGTGTGGGATGGCCTCCCAAGGTCCAAGTTGCTTTTGGTAAGAATATTGTTTCCTGGCAGATTGCTGGAGGACTCAAGAGATCTGAACCTCCAAGATTATCAGGGCTGACGTTGGACACTCTGGAATATCTCATAGCACCTCTAGTCTTCGCCCCCAAGATACCAGTAGATTTGCCTCTCCTAGTGGTAACAACAAAAGGTAATTTTGGAAATAATTAAATTGCACCTTTCTCCTTAACTATTGATTAAATCCAGTCGTGGTTGTAAAAGTTTAAAATTATTAACCTCTATGTCTCAAAATTTCAAAAGTGTATAATGAAAAATATACACTTCTTTTGAATAAAATCACAGAATGATATGATCTTGGCAATGAGCAATGCACTCTGCTCTAATATGAATTTTATAGAGAGAACTAAGACTTGACTATTATGCATGCAACGCCAAAGTTTGGTTCTAGGCCAATTCCTCTGTTCATTCTCAAGCTGCAAATACTGTATCCATGCAGATTCCTTTCTCAGATTGGATAATTTGATTCTAAGCACAAATTGCATAAGTCTATTCCATGGTGAAGAGCAGCCCCTTTAGAAACAACGAATAACTGATTCAGCCCATATGCTATTTTGTGGTGTCTATTTTCTCTCTTGCTCCCTTACTGTTATAAAACAGCACAGAACTTTCTTAGAGCAGGACACAGTTGTGAATTCTGTGTCAAATAATGGACTTGAGCTATTTGTATGAACTAATCAGCTCCCTTATTAGGTTTGCCAATTAGTCTAAATTCTTCCTCATTAAGGACGACTTCAAGAGTGTAAACAGTCTCCCCTAGTTAAAACCCCAAAGAATGTCAAACTGAGCATTTATGATGCCTTTTTGCAAACAGCACAGCTGCAGCGGTGGCTGAAATAGCTTTCATGTGGCTCACCTCATCAAAATACAGAATATGTTTGTATATTGTTCGTTACTTAAACTCACCTCTGGTGTCCAGAACAAGCCATGGGTTTAAACATTATTAAGAACATGAATCAGGTTCGCTCCTGTTCTGTTGGTAGGTGGCCTTTTGTCCAGAAAGAACCTTGATTAAATAGAACTTTTACCTTTTATAATTATATTCAATTTGTTAGGAAAAGCAAACATGGTAAATTACAATAATAAGAACCTGGGACTTTTAACCCTTACAGGATTCTGAGCTTTTCTGAAAGCAGCTTTGTATCATCATCCTCAAGTCCCTTACTTAGGGGTTAGAAAGGGGGAAATCTCTTTCTAGTTCCCCATATTTAAAGAAAGGAAATGGAATCTTGATCGCTTCCCCCCACAACATTCCCTCCAACACTCTTCCTCCCCCCTCTAATTCCTGCCTCAGTTGGAAAAGCAAAAGCTCCAGATTCCAGCCTGAAAGAAGCCTCAGCCACATCAGGGAAAACCTTGGAGAAGGGGCATTGTGATTGTACTCTTGTAGTACGTAACCAAAGACAAAATGGAGTCCCTTGTGTCAGGAGGGAAAGTGAACTTTTAAACTAATATAAGGAACTGAACCATTGGCCCTAGCTACGGGGCAAGCTTTTCCTGGAACAATCACAGAATAGTCCAACGCCCTCTGAATGTTCCAACGCCCTCTGTGGAATGTTTCAACGCCCCAGGAGGTTGCCTAAGGTAGCACATGACTTAACTGTTAGGTAAATTTATGGTTTTAGACTCCCCCTATTTCCTCCCCCCCCCAAGTTTGTGGTTCAGGTCAGGGTCGACTCCCCTGTCTCTTGCATGAGATGCGGGTGGTCCCAGAGCTCCGATTAAAAATCCTCTTGCAGTTTGCATCAAGATGGTCTTTCATGATTCTTGGGGTGCGCGAACAGCCCGTGTTTAGAGTAGGGGTCTTTCTGGTTTGATCTTACAATTGTTAATGGGGAAGCGCAGCCTGTCCCACGTGGTTCCAACCTTCTCAATCAGCAGTCTTTTCTTACCTAATTACGGGATTCTGAGAGAACCTAATGAGGTGCTGTCAGATTTACATTGGAATTATTTTAAATGTTGTCACAGTAGCCATGGTGATGGTATATAAATGGACAAAATACTAAAGAGCTGGAGAAATGTCACCATTACACCCACAGTCGCTCACTTTTAGCATTGGCATGAAGTCAGCATATTTTAAGCTTTTTGCGTCCACCGAAAAGCAGGACTTCTGGTTAAAATAACTGTGATGGAAAGAGTTTAATTAATACTATCAAGATGATCTTCATTATTTTAAAGTTCATTGATCTTTAAGAGGTGGCACCTGGTCATTGGAGCCTTTGAAGGGGAGATTACATTCCCTTAACCCTTCATTTCCTCTTGCTTCCTGGATGAAACTGTGTCCTCCCCAATGTGATTCCTGGCCAAGGTATAATGAAGTAAAACCAGGGTTCTGTCTGTTTCCTTATTGCATTTTGGTTCCCTAAGGATTGCTCTTTGGCTTTTTAGAGGATTTGGAATATGGGATTTGTTCACCCCCCTCCCCAAATTAGCTATTTTTCTACTTTGTGCTTTCTATAGCCATGTGGGAAAGTCCAAGGGACTAGCTTTACCTGTATATTTAATTTTTTAATAAAATTTAGAAATAAAGTAATTATCATAGCCACAATTCCATTTACTGTGTCCCTTGGTTGTTTTAGATTTACTTTAGTTTTAACTATGTGTATGTTTACGTGTGCATATGTGTGTGTATATATGAGTGTAAGTGCCTGTGAAAGACATTCAATACCTGGCAGTTCCAGTTATAGGCAGTCGTGAGCCACGTAGCAACTTAAATTGCTGTTTAAATTTAAATTTCAATTTAACTTGGTGCTTTCAATTGAACCTGGTTCCTCTGCAAAAGCAGCAAGTGCTCTGAGTCTATGAACCATCACTGCACCCCGGGAGGTGCCATTTATAAGCATGAGGTTAGATTTCACTTCATGGTGAACTTTTACAGTAAAATACACTTCACATGGTCTCGGTGGCAAAAGGGGGGGGGGGGCACAAAGAAGCCATTGTGGAATTTTCACTTTATCGGACTCTTTTTTTTCCCCCATCTGTCTTCCTATCTGTGTCCCAGATGCAAGACAAACACAAGCTAGATCTGTTTCTATAACTACTGATAGATAAGATAAAAATAAAAACATGTTTCAGCCAGTCATCTTTCTGATGATTCAGAATAGGTGCTATGAATGTGCAGACTTTGTAGTGTTGATATTATACTAGTTGGTTTGTGGAGATGTCACAAAGAGTGATTACACTGGTTTATAAATGGTACAATGAAATTGTTTCTCCAAGTTCTGGAGGCTGGAAGGTCTAAGAGAAAATTGCTCTATCTATACTACGTCCACAGGCTTTAAGTTGGAAGATTCATTAGCTGTGTCACTAACTGGGGGCAGGTGAAGTCTGGTAGAGTGAATCAAGGATGCTGAGGTATGTTTTGAAGGGCTGACCTAAAGTGAGGGATGTCCTTTACCACAGGAATATACCTCCAGAATATACTGCTTAACTATGGGACCAAAGCAGCAGAGACAGTTGACCATTAACTGAAACTTCTGGTCCGTGAGTCAAAAGATAGGTCTCCTTGTTTTAAGTTGACTACCTATGATCAACTTGACAGGATCTAGAATCAGCTGGGAGACAGACATGTGGGCACACTTCTGAGGGATGATCTATATTTGGTCAGCTTCTGCCTGTGCTTGTGAGACATTAGCTAGCTTTTGACAGACATTTTGTCTCAGCAATGAGAAAAGTAAGACACTGACTCTTTTAGGTATTTTCTTACAGTAATAGAGACTACTGAGGGCAGCAAGTTTGAGAATCTGACATGACACACAGCCTATTCTTTTTTGTTTCTTTTTCAATAAGATATTTTCATCATTTACATGTCAAATGTATCCCCTATCCTAGTTTCCTCTCTGAAAATCCCCTATACCCCCCCACACTCCTCCTGTTCCCCAAACCATCCACTCCTGCTTCCTGGCCCTGGCCTTCCCCTGTACTGGGGCATATAATCTTCACAATACCAAGGACCTCTCCTCCCATTGATAGTCAAATAGGCCATCCTTTGCTACATATGCAGCTAGAGACAAAAGCTCTGGGGGGTACTGGTTAGTTCATGTTGTTGTTTCTCCTATAGGGCTGCAGACCCCATTAGCTCCTTGGGTTCTTTCCCTAGATCCTTCGTTGGGGACCCTGCGTTCCAACCAATATATGAAAGTGAGCATCCACTTCTGTATTTGCCAGGCACTGGCATAGCCTCACAAAAGAGAGCTATATCAGGGTCCTGTCAGCAAAACCTTGCTGGCATATGCAATAGTGTCTGGGTTTGGTTTTTGTTTATGGGATGGATCCCCAGGTGAGGCAGTCTCTAGATGATCCTTCTTTCAGCTCCGGACTTTGTCTCTATAACTCCTTCCACAGGTATTTTGTTCCAGATTCTCAGAAGGAATGAAGTA
Source organism: Mus minutoides (assembly GCA_902729485.2). Taxonomy (NCBI): domain Eukaryota; kingdom Metazoa; phylum Chordata; class Mammalia; order Rodentia; family Muridae; genus Mus; species Mus minutoides. The sequence continues at coordinate 30,393 of LR750655.1, forward strand.
TCCACACTTTGGTCTTCCTTCTTCTTGAGTTTCATGTGTATTGCAAATAGTATCTTTGGTATTCTAAGTTTCTGGGCTAATATCCACTTATCACTGAGTGCATAGCATGTGTGTTCTATTGTGATTTTATTACCTCACTCAGGATGATATTCTCCAAATACGTCCATTTACCCAAAAGTTTCATAAATTCATTGTTTTTAATAGCTAAGTATTACTCCATTGTATAAATGTACCACATTTTTTTTTGTATCCATTCATCTGTTGAGGGACATCTGGATTCTTTCCAGCTTCTTGCTATTATAAATAAGGGTGCTATGAACATAGTAGATAGAGCATGTGTCCTTATTACAAGTTGGAACACATTCTGAGTATATTCCCATGAGTGGTATTACAGGATCTTCTGGTAGTACTATGTCCAATTTTCTGAGGAAACACCAGGCTGATATCCAGAGTGGTTGTTCCAGCTTGCAATCCCACCAGCAATGGAGAAGTGTTCTTCTTTCTCCATATCCTTGCCAGCATTTGCTGTCACCTGAATTTTTGATCTTAGGCATTCTGGCTGATGTGAGGTGGAATCTCAGGGTTGTTCTGTTTTGCATTTCCCTGATGATTAAGGATGTTGAACATTTATTCAGGTGCTTCTCAGCCATTAGGTATTCCTTACTTGAGAACTCTTTGTTTAGCTTGGTACCCCATTTTTAATAGGGTTATTTTGTTTTCTGGAGTCCAACTTCTTGAGTTCTTTATATATATTGGATATTAGTCCCCTATCAGATTTAGGATTGATAAAGAATTTTTCCGATCTGTTGGTGGCCTTTTTGTCATTATTGACAGTGTCCTTTGCTTTACAGAAGGTTTGCAATTTTATGAGGTCCCATTTGTCAATTCTTGATCTTACAGCACAAGCCATTGCTGTTCTGTTTAGGAATTTTTCCCCTGTGCCCATATCTTTGAGGCTCTTCCCAACTTTCTCCTCTATAAGTTTCAGTGTCTCTGGTTTTATGTGGAGTTACTTGATCCACTTTGACTTGAGCTTTGTACAAGGAGATAAGAATGGATCAATTTGCATTCTTCTACATGATAACTGCCAATTGAGCCAGAACCAGCCAATTGAGCCAGAACCATTTGTAGAAAATGCTGTCTTTTTTCCACTGGATGGTTTTAGCTCCCTTGTCAAAGATCAGGTGACCATAGGTGGGTGGGTACATTTCTGGGTCTTCAATTCTATTCTATTAATCTACCTGTCTGTTGCTGTACCAGTACCATGCAGTTTTTATCACAATTGCTCTGTAGTACAGCTTGAGTTCAGGCATGGTGATTCCCCCAGAGGTTCTTTTGTTGTTGAGAATAGTATTTGCTATCCTAGGTTTTTTGTTATTCCAGATGAATTTACAAATTGCCCTTTCTAATTCAGTGAAGAATTGAGTTGGAATTTTGATGAGGATTGCATTGAATCTGTAGATTGCTTTAGGCAAGATAGCCATTTTGCCTATATTAATCTTGCCAATCCATGAGCATGGGAGATCTTTCCATCTTCTGAGATCTTCAACTTCTTTCTTCAGAGACTTGAAGTTCTTGTCATATAAATCTTTCACTTCCTTAGTTAGAGTCATATCAAGGTGTTTTATATTATTTGTGACTATTGTGAAGGATGTTGTTTCCCTAATTTCTTTCTCATCCTGTTTATCCTTTGTGTAGAGAAAGGCTACTGGTTTGTTTGAGTTAATTTTATATCCAGCTAATGCGCTGAAGCTGTTTATCAGGTTTAGGAGTTCTCTGGTGGAATTTTTATGGTCACTTATATATACTATCATATCATCTGCAAATAGTGATATTTTGACTTCTTCCTTTCCTATTTGTATCCCCTCAATCTCCTTTTGTTGTCTATTTGCTCTGGCTAGGACTTCAAGTACTATATTGAATAGGTATGGAGTAAGTGGGCAACCTTGTCTAGTCCCTGATTTTAGTGGGATTGCTTCCAGCTTCTCTCCATTTACTTTGATGTTGGCTACTGGTTTGCTGTATATTGCTTTTATTATGTTTAGGTATGGGCCTTGAATTCCTGATCTTTCCAAGACTTTTATCATGAATGGGTGTTGGATTTTGCCAAATGCTTTCTCAGCATCTAACATCTAATGAGATGATCATGTGGTTTTTGTCTTCGAGTTTGTTTATCTAGTGGATTACGTTCTTGAATTTCTGTATATTAAACCATCCCTGCATCCTGGGATGAAGCCTACTTGATCATGATGGATGATTGTTTTGATGTGTTCTTGGATTCGATTTGCCAGGATTGTATTGAGTATTGTATTTCAATATTCATAAGGGAAATTGGTCTGAAATTCTCTATCTTTTTTGGGTCTTCCTGTGGTTTAGGTATCAGAGTAATTGTGGCTTCATAGAATGAATTGGTTAGAGTACATTCTGTTTCTATTTTGTGGAATAATTTGAGGAGAATTGGAATTAGGTCATCTTTGAAGGTCTGATAGAACTCTGCACTAAACCCATCTGGTCCTGGTCTTTATTTGGGTGAGATACTATTAATGACTGCTTCTATTTCTTTAGGGGATATGGGACTGTTTAGATTGTTAATCTGATCCTGATTTAACTTTGGTACCTGGTGTCTGTCTAGGAAGTTTTCCATTTCATCCAGATTTTCCAGTTTTGTTGAGTATAGTCTTTTGTATTAGGATCTGATGATGTTTTGGATTTCCTCAGGATCTCTTGTTATGTCTCCTTTTTTATTCCTGATTTTGTTAATTATGATACTGTCCTTATGCCCTCTAGTTAGTCTGGGTAAGGGTTTATCTATCTTGTTGACCTTCTCAAAGATCCAGGTCCTGGTTTGGTTGATTCTTTGTATAGTTTTTTTTGTTTCCACTTGGTTGATTTCGCCCCTGATTTTGATTATTTCCTGCTGTCTACTCCTTTTGGGTGAATTTGCTTCCTTTTGTTCTAGAGACACAGACCCTATTCTTACTGTATCCTTACATGAACATGAATTCTACTCAGAGGGTTGCAACCCCCTGGCATAATCATTTCTCAATACCATGGGATCATAATTTCAATGTATGCATTTCATGGACAAATAGTATTCAAACCATACCAACTATGCCATCTGGAAACTATGACAAATACTGGAACTTGCCTTTTGCTCATGTTTTCGTGCACATATCTTTTCAACTCTGCTGTGCACAAATCTTCTAAAGTTGCAGAAAGGAAGCAGCCTGCCACCCCAGAAAGAGAAGGGAATAAGCTCTCTTTATAAACAGGCCAGCTGGCTACCAGAAGACACATTCATAGTCAAGGATTATATCTATTTCCCTCTTCTGTTCAATGTTGTATGTTGAGTATTCCTACTGCTTCCTGAGTTGGTTTCTGCATTTATAGATTCTATGATAATACTGGATGTTATGTTTTCCCTGCAATCAATATGGAATTTGAAGTAGAATCAGATTCAAGGTTAACAAAAAACATTCAACACTAACAGTAAGAGGCCAGATAGAGCATTGGCTTGCATTACACAGCCTAGACTCTTGGGATGGTACTACTGCTTGTAGGATATGTGATAACAGGCAGAACTTACCACCTTCCTCTTCAGTTTTCTCAAGTACAAAAAGATAGAATAATAAGAATACACACATTAGAATGTCTGTGACAATTAAACATACGTATAGCCCTAGAACAGTTCCAAGACTCATGCCAATTGTGCAAGAAATATTATTGCTCATTATTGCTAGAATTGATATTTTATTAGTATGAAATCAATAATAAGTGTTAAATGACTTGGAGACCATCATCTGTATTATTTTTCTTTAGATTATTGACTCCATGAAGAAGTGTCACTATGTTTTTCTTACTAAGCGCTACACAATCAACTCTGGGTATTTGCAAGTTCCTCCTCTGTAAACTATACCAATCTTAGATTTAAAATAGTCGGAGAAAAAGTTGCATCTGTGCTGATCACGTTTTGCCTTTTCTTGTGAAGATCACTGAAATAATGAAGTATAACAAATATTTACATAACATTTGCATTGTATTTTATACTAAAAGTAATCTAGAGATGATTGAAAATATACAGAGGATGTCTGTAGGTTATATGTAAATGCTGTGCCATTTCATGTTAAGGGACTTGAGAATTCCAAAGATTTAGGCAATGGTGGGGGAGTCCTGAAACCAATATCCTGCAGATACCAAGGGACGACGGAATTCATATCTATGAATAAATAAATATAAAGAAGAATGACAAAGAAAAAGCATGAATAATAATAAGATGAAGATAAGTCTCAGAGATGAGTTGATCTACTCAAGAATCCTTCATAGCAACCTAGATTCAACTACTATCTGCAAGTACTCTGTGTGTGTGTGTCTGTGTGTCTGCATGTCTGTGTGTCTGTGAGTGTGTGTTTGTACACATGAGAATGTGCATGTTTCTGTGTGTATATGTATGGAGAGACTAGAGGCAGACATTGGGTGACTTCCTCAATTGCTATCCACATTAATTTTTGAGAAAGGGAATTTCAGTGAACCTGTATGTCATCAGTTAGCTAAACTGGCTGGCCAGTGTGTTCCAGGTATCCTTCTGTCTCAGACTCCCAGAAATGGAATTAGAAATTACTGGCATGCAATTTTGCAGGGTTTTTNCTCTTCTAGGGTTGCAGACCCCTTCAGCTCCTGGGGTTCTATCTCTAGCTTCTCCATTGTGGGCCCTGTGTTCCATCTTATAGATGATTATGAGCATCCACTTCTGTACGAGACAGCTATATCAGGGTCCCTTAAGTAGGCACTAGCTGTCCTATGCAATAGTGTCTGAGTTTAATGACTGATTATGGGATGGATCCCCGCTGGTGGGGTAGTCTCTGTATAGTCCATCCTTTCATCTTAGCTCTAAACTTTGTCTCTGTAACTCCTTTCATGGGTATTTTGTTTCCTATTCACAGGAGGAATGAAGTATCCACATGCTGGTCTTCCTTCTTGATTTTCTTGTGTTTTGCAAATTGTATCTTGGGTATTCTAAGTTTCTGGGCTAATATCCATTTATCAGTGAGCACGTATCCAATGGCTTCTTTTGTGATTGGGTTACCTCACTAAGGATTATATCCTCCAGATACATCCATTTGCCCAAGAATTTCATAAATTCATTTTTTAATAGCAGAATAGTACTCCATTGTGTAAATGTACCACATTTTCTGTATCCATTCCTCTATTGAGTGACATCTGGGTTCTTTCCAGCTTCTGGCTATTATAAATAAGGCTGCTATGAACATAGTGGAACATGTGTCCTTTTTACCATTTAGAACATCTTCTGGGTATATGCCCAGGAGAGGTATTGCAGGATCTTTTGGTAGTACTATGTCCAATTTTCTGAAAAAATGCCAGACTGACTTCCAGAGTGGTTGTACAAGTTTGCAGTCCCACCAGCAATGGAGGAGTATTCCTTTTTCTCCACATCCTCGCCAGCATCTGCTGTCCCCTGAATTTTTTATCTTAGCCATTCTGACTGGTATGAGGTGGAATCTCAGTGTTGTTTTGATTTGCATTTCCCTGATGATTAAGGATGTTGAACATTTTTTCAGATGTTTCTCAGCCACCGGATGTGTGACTTTTAGGTCTTAGAAGTTTTCCAAACCTATCATGGAAGAGTTTGCATCAGCATTCTGCTTCTAGAAGAGAAATAGCTAAGAAGGGAGTACACCAAGTATTCCCTTAAAAGGCTAATATATTATCTGGACAAAGAGATACAAGATAAAAAATTTCACCCACTGAAAATTGTATACTTACTTAGATTTTAGAAATTAAATTTGCACATATAATATTTAATCTTGAGCCTTCCTAAGTCTGCATTCAAGTAGCAATCAGAATTAACCATACAGGTCCAGAAAGCAATCAAAACTAACCATACAGGTCCAGAAATGCACCACAGAAATACACAAGGCACAGTGAAATAGACAGTGCATGTTTGTTTGTTTGTTTGTTTCTCTTCTTCCCAGTGTGGAAGAATTCTCCAGGTGTGCATGTCAGTTGGCAGGGAGCACTTCAGTGTGTGCTGGGGATTGAGCAAGGTTATCTGAACAAGAATAATCGTAAAATGAGGTCAAGTAATTACCCTAGGCAAAGCATCCGATGACTCTATCACACCTTCTTACCTTTCCCGTAATTCAGAGCCATACTTGAGGGTGAGAGTGACATCAACCCAGAGCAGCAGATGATAAACACAGTGTGTGACCTGGCCTCATAATATGCCTGCTGGGAATAGAACTGAAAATCCCATTTCCTAATAGTGTAACGAGGCCCTTCATTTATTTGTCCCAATTCCTCTTCTCTTCATCAGGCTGATTGCTGATAAAGACTTGCGTGTGAGTACAAATGTGCCAGTCGCCAAAGCCCCTGCTGCTTGGCAATGATGTCCAAATCAATATCTTAACCAATTGTAGTCTTTCTCATTCAGTAGAGAGGAAGCTTATGACAAAAATAAGTGTATTTGCAAGAAGTGGTCAAAGAGGTGAAGGAGGACAATAGGGGCCTGAGATATATGTGTGTGAGTGTGTGTGTGTGTGTGTGTGTGTGTGTGTGTGTGTGTGTATGATCAAGTGTGTATGATTAAGTGTGTGTGATCAAGTGTGTGTTTGTGAACGTGTGTGTTTGAACCTGTGTATGATGTATCTGTGTGTACATGTGTGGTGAAGGCATTTGTGGAGCTGAAAATCACAAAGAGAAGGAGTTAGAAAGCCTGTGTCAATAGAAAGGTTATAAACATCAACTAGGAGAATATCCAGAGAAGATTCAGACACTAAGGTGAAAACCCTTTGAATATACTTTAACTTGAAGCAAATAATGAATCACCTATTACTTCCCCTGAGATTTTCTAGTTTCTCATCCAACCTCTGGCTCATTCTTTGTTTTCCCCACACAGTACACCCCCCCCCCCATGCTGCAATATTTCTGTAAAGAAGTTCACTAGAGCTTTGTGTGAGAATTGCTTGCTGCAAATTACACAAGTTGGACGATTTCTTCAAAGCATTATTTGTAGTAGATGCCAGGAGAATTTTCCTGAGGTCCTTGTGTTGTTGACTATGGAAGTCCTAGTATAATTGCATGAGCTCCAAAGGGACGTTCATAAGCAGCCCTCATATTATCTTCAATGACAACATCCCAAGCAAAAATAACTATGTAATGGGTTCAGCCTAATTTTGTGGAATGGTTCTTCAAAAGTTCTCCATTTATAAAATATGTTGAGTCTAGTGCAGTGTCTCTCATCTTTAAGTACATCACTTGGGAAGCAGAGGCATATAGATCTCTGTGAGTTTGAAGCTAGCTTGGACTACATGGCATGTTCCAGACCAGACAGGACTACATAGTATGAAACTGTCTCAAAAATAAACAAACACAAATGCATTGCCATTTATATATTGCTTCTCTGATGCAATTCCTTGGTCCTTAACAGGCTCATATGATCAGTCTAGCACTCATGACTTTGCATGAGAAGATAGCAGCATCTCCAATATTCAACTATTTAATTTCTTCATTGGAAGATGATACAAAGTCTACTTCATACCCCATTGTAAGTACCAAACAGTAAATAATGAATGAATGAATGAATGAATGAATGAATAAATAAATAAATAAATAGACAATTATTAGTACATACCATGTACTAATTAGTACATACCATGTACTAATAGGCATTTGATTTGTTAAAAGATAGAAATGACCTTGAAAAGGGGTTTAAAAATGAGCAATAGTTTTCACTCATAAAGTATCCAGTAAGGACAGTCCTTATCAGGAAACTTCCACCATGACTGAAGGAGCTCTTCTAGCCTTGATCTATCTGACTCACTTTTCCTCTCTGACCCAGTGTGTTTACTCATCCTCTTCCTTTTCAGAAAGCAAACTTCTTGTCTCGTGACTTGTGACAGGTTTTTCTCTTTATGTGCCTTAGCTTAAGTTTAATTCTTATACATACCAGAATATATCACTTTACCCCTCAGCTGTGTCCACAGTCCAAAATATATTTAAAACATGATAGTAAAATAACCCACACATTAAACCACAAATATTAAGAATCATAGGGACATAAAACAGTGTAAAGTTTATTAGGGATGAAGATAAAGAAACTTGTCAAGGGAAATGGTTACTTAGTAGGTACAAGATTTATATGGGGAAGGATAAAAGTTAGTGAACTTATGTCATTTGAAGATAGCTAAATGGTAGGCAAGTGCGGTGGCTCATGCCTTTAATCCCAGCACTTGAGAGGCAGAGGCAGACATATTCCTGTGAGTGAGTTTGAAGACATCCTTGTCTACATAGTAAGCTCTAAGACTGACAAGGCTGTATGAAAAGATTCTACCTCAATAAACCAAAACAAAAAGAGAGAAAAGGAGAGAGGGGGGGGAAGGAAGGAAGGAAGGAAGGAAGGAAAGAAAGAAAGAAAGAAAGAAAGAAAGAAAGAAAGAAAGAAAGAAAGAAAGAAAGAGAAAGAGTAATTGAAAGAAGGAAGGGAAAGAGAGAGAGAAAGGAAGAAAGAAAGGAAGAAAGAAAAGAAGAAAGAAAAGGTAGGTGGATCTCTGTAAGTCTGGCTTACAAAGCAAGTTCCAGGACAGCCAGAACTAGTATACAGAGAAACTGTGTCTCAAAGTAATAAACAAACAAACAAACATATAAATAAAGCATATATTAAACATTTTACTCTTAAGCAAAGAAATAGAAATTATTGAAGAGTAAACAAATTACTTCCTAATATGATGTTCAATATCGATTAGCATTCAGGCTGTGTGGACTATAACACACTGTAAATAGGAAACAAATGTAAATATGTAGCTGCAAAGCATTGTGAAACTTATACTAGAATTAAGAACAATTGATTTTAATTATTAGTGTTGATTTTAATTTCTTAATTAGAATCTTTCCATGTTTCATAGGCTGAGGAACAATATGAAATTCCCCTGCACCATTCTCCCTTCTAGAAAGATTACATCTATGAGACACCCCACACAGCTCTAAGAATCTTCATTTTCTTTAATTTAAGAAATTCAATTTTGCTAATTTAAGTAACTTGAGTAAATACAAAGATCTATGAATTATTTGTTCCTTTGAAATTTTAGTGTCATTTCTTGTGCTGCTGATAGTGACCTTCATGTAGTAGCTGGGTGTGTATGCTAGGTCAGCATTTCAGGAGATGGCTTTTCAGTGTTATTCAAGCCTTCTAATAGGAAACAGGGAAAGGTCATGGGCACGGAATCAGAAGTTGGGTTGCTTTCTTTTATTTCCAAACACTGAAATATATAATTTTTGAGGTTTATGTCTTGTGACTTTCATGTATATTTGTTACAGTATTTGTATTTTATTAATATGAGTTCTGTAGTAATAATACATAGTAACATTAGATTAAAAATGAAAGACTCCCTAGTCATCTATGAATGACCCATGGACAGGCAAATTCTCATGGACTTGTTCAGTATCCTATTGCTATGATAAGGTCTCTAAACTTTAATCATTTTCAGGAGCATTGGCTTAAAAATTGAGCCTTTACTTCAAGCTCCTGACTTCATTTGTTCTTTGTGGAAAAACTAAAAATCTGAAGTGACTGAGATCAGACATACAAGAAATAACTGTCCCATTCCAGTTTAATAGCCTTGCTTAGCAGAGTCTTTTCAGCAAGCACTTGAATACTTGAAGCTTAATGTTGAAAAATTTGAAATCAGAAAAGAAAATTGAACAGAATTGGCTTTATGTCACTGTTAAATGAGAGTGTGTGGGACCAGGGAGGTTGTTCAAGTAAAGGCATTTGCTGCTAAGCCTGAGTTCGGTCATGAAGACTAGCATGTTAGGAAAGAGATGACTTCTGCACTTTGTCCTTTGACCCCGCACATGCATGCAAGCATGCTCACACACAAACTATGTAAATAAATGTTTATTTATTAAAATAAGATTGTTAATTCAGGACTTTCTTCTGAGCCTTCCTTTACTGACATAGTATATAGATTTATACACATAAATTTCAAGTATTATTCCCTGAACCACTTGTTGTGATTGATGCTCCAGTATCATGAGCTAGAACATTCTAGATTTCCTATGAAGATTTCATAAAGTCAACAATTGTTTAAATTTCTTTAATATCTTTGTAAAGATTTCATCTATTAGATTCTTGAGAAATTTGTCACACATACTTTTTCAAAAAAAAACTCATTAATTTTTTTCATCTAAGAGACAAGAAACATTTCAAGTTGTTTCAAATTATTCATGTGCTTCATAGGATGGGAGAGTAGAAGAAATTAGTAAAATCTGTCTGATTTCTCCCATTTTTGTTATCATAGAGTTGCTTAAGAACATTATCTTAAAAAAGAAAAAAAAAAGCTAGGTGGTGGTGGTGCACACCTTTAATCCCAGCACTTGGGAGGCAGAGGCAGGCATATTTCTGAGTTTGAGGCCAGCCTGGTCTACAAAGTGAGTTCCAGGACAGCCAGGGTTCTACAGAGAAACCCTGACTCGAAAAAAACCAAAAGAACAAAAACAAAAACAAAAACAAAAAAAAAGAACATTATATTTTGACACATATCAAATATTTGACACAAATTGCATAAATGATCTGAAACAAAGAAGTTGCATGAAATTCATAAATGATTTATTTTTTCCTGTAAGAGTAAAAAGTAATGTTGTAAAAAGTATCTTTCACATATGCTACTCTATAGTTTACTGTGTTAGTACATTCTACACTCTTAATAGAACACCTGTCAATGTCTGTATTAGTGTGAAAAGAATTTACTCTATTTGTGTAAGGAAGTAAAACTAACTAGTCAAGTACATTAAATCCTACCAGGCAGTGGTAATTACTATGGAGAAAAATCATTTCAAAAGTAAACATATACAAGGACTGGCAGGAGTCAATATTTTATGTGAGGTGCTCAGAAAATGTTCTTGTCACGAATCAATAACATTTTTTTGTCATTTGTAGATTTTTCTGTCTCTCTTCTGGTTATACAAAGAAGCAAAATAATCTTTCTAAAATAAAACTTAGTGCCTAAAAATGATAAGCATGTGTTCTCTTGATTCTACAGTTGTGTGAGGGTCCAATGAATATGGCTGCTTCCTGTGCCACGGCTCTGTCACTTCCACATCTCAGACCTGAGCTTGGAAAAAGGCTAGCAGCTGGGAACTATAACAACTTGGTCTTGTAAATCAATATTCTGTTCTCTCCACATAATGGCTCCAGTATGATGGCTTCAATGTTATCCAGTATCCCACATTTTGGCCAGAATGAATCTGTGAGCTAGTCTGAGAAGTCACACACATTTGAGATGCTCTATAAGCAGCTTCAGTCATCAGCATGTTCAGATTTAGGGAGAGGAAATAACACAAAAGTCCTAGAACAGAACAAAAAAAGAATAAAAAGATTGTTGTGGCAATTGCTTAGCCATGCTACAGGATTTAACATTTTATTTAACATGAGCAATAGGGAATATAGCTCCATTTCAGCACCAACTCCTAAATCACTTATCAAAGGTAAGAGGGGAGATGAATTCCACATGCAGCTCTACCTTCAAATGTTTCCTAAAATAGTAACTGTTGTTCTGATTCTTAATGCAGCCATAGTACTGGAAATTACAAATTATTTTATAATATCTTCCTGTCATTACACTTTTCAAGAATGATGCATAGACATGTAGAATCTTCCCCAAAACTGTATGTGGCAGACAAGGTTTGCAGAAACTCATATAATCTCAGTAAAATTAAAAAAACATTGTATAACACTGACAGACTACCATTTTCAGATTGTGAAACCCTTTAACAAAAGACATAAGTGGGGAGGAGGTATGGGATGTGGAATAGTCATAGGGTGGGCCGGGAGGGAGATAAAATCTGGAGTGTTAAATATATATATATATATATATATATATATATAATTTAAAAACAAAGGCATAAGTATATAAGAAATGGTAGCTTAACAAATGATACCCATGTTGTGACTTCAGAATAATAGCATCTGCCAAGCCTTCATACTTTAAAGTCTTGCATTTATACAGCAAAGATGTTTGTAACATGGCTTGTCCAAACTTTTTAGAGGATCAAGTCTTTTGTGTTCCAACATGTATTCCTTATGCATTAAGGAATCATTAAGATTTGTGTAGTGGGAAGTATCTTGTGTGAAGCTCATCAGTTCATGTTCTTAGCTCTCCTTTTAAATAATCCTTATCAATTTTTTAAAAGTTCTGAAAGACAGTATTTTCAAAATTTCATGGATGAGAAATATTTTACTCCAGGCCAATTAGGTAGGAAATGAATCAGTATACTGTGTTATATAGTATAAACTGAATGTAACTCATTCCCAAATACAACCATTTTATCCTTCCCTCTCAACAACCACAGAGAGTCATAAAGTTCTGTTTAGTCTAGAACATCTCAGATTCCCCTCTATATACTAACTCACTCATGCCATCTCCCAAAAGTATCTGAAGTTCTACAATACAAATGCATAGCTTGCATACTTTGGAGTAGCTTAGAGAGTTCCATATCTTTGGTCAATCAAGCTTCAGCCCTTCAATTGTCTGCCACAAGGTCTCGCATTCATTATGCACTAGTGTTGTATGAGGGTTTCAGATGTCATCCCTGTAATAGGCAGTGTTAAATATCAACTTGAAAGAATCAAAATCACTCTGGGAGTTGGTCTCTGGGGATATCTGTGGGGGATTAGCTTGATTACTTTAAGTAAGATGGGAAGACCCATGCACTGTGGGTGGTACCATAACCATGCTCCAGAACCATATAAACTGAGAACCATAGTCAATTATCACTTTCTTCTTCCTGACAGTGAATAGCATGTGTTTATCTACTCCAACTCCCACTGGGCTGACTTCTCCACCATGAAAGACTTTTTTAACTTTCAGCCACAACCAATACTTTCTCCCAAGAGTTGCTTTGTCACAGTATTTTATCATAGCAACACAAGAGATATGTACCTAGAATTTGGGCAGTATCTGTGGTAAAACCAATCATTGGTTCTTAGACTTTTGGAACTTTTGTGGATGGAATGTGGAAGAGCTTTTGTGTTTCAGGAAGAAAGGCCATAGCATGCTGGAAAGCATGCCTGTAGACCTGTCTCTCGGATAACACTAGATTACTTCAAGTTGGCATTTAACACTAACTATCATAAGTCTCCATACTAAAACTGAAATTTGTCAGAACTGGTAGATGCCAGGTTCTGATACAAGTGTTAAGAAATCAATAGCATCTCCCTTACTATAGAGTCATCTGTTACTTCCAGCACTTCTAAATCTTTTATCTTGTTCCTTAATGATCTAATAGCAACCCAACCATGACCCGCATCTCTTCCTTCTTCTTCAGGGAAATCAGTTCTTCACCATATGTCCCTAGTCTAATAATTTTCACAGCTATGAACTCACTTATATCTCTTCCCATAATCTCATTTGCACATGTGGATGACCCCATCTGCTCTTGCAAAATATTCAAACATTTCCTCTTACTTTCTAGAAAACTCCATCTGCTTCTTTTTTTTCCAATTAAACTTGTTGTTCATCAAACACCAGTAAATGTTCAGAAAATATCATTTTGCCTACTTACTATTATATTTACATTACCTTTGGGCTGGTGCATTTATAAAGAGCTTCACACACACTATATGCAGGCATAATACAAGGATAATATGATCTTAGTGGGAAAAGCATTAGGTTAAAATCATGGCTTTTTACTCATTGCAAGTTATTTGACCCCATTACACATTCTCTTTGAAGTCTATTTTGTAAGGTACAGTAATGTACATTCATATGTTTTAATATCTTTATCAATAATAATATTAGAAGTCTAATGAGAATCTATGATTAGTTTTATAATCTAAACAATAATTCAATCAATTCTACATAAAATGCACTTCCAGTCACATAAAAGTAAGTAATAAATTCTGGAAAATATTTACAATGTAAAGATTTTTGTTATGCATGTTATATAAAGCAAATATAAATAAGACAACAGATAACACACTGTAGGATTGTAATTTATATGGTATCATATAATCATTTTTTCCAATTTTTTATTAGATATTTTCTTCATTTACATTTCAAATGCTATCCCAAAAGTCCCCTATACCCTCCTCCACCCCTGGCCCTGATTCCCTACCCACCCACTCCCACTTCTTGGCCCTGGCATTCCCCTGTACTGGGACATATAAAGTTTGCAAGACCAAGGGGCCTCTCTTCCCAATGATGGCTGACTAGGCCATCTTCTGCTACATATGCAGCTAGAGACACGAGCTCTGGGGGTACTGGTTAGTTCATATTGTTGTCCAACCTATAGGGTTTCAGACCCCTTCAGCTCCTTGGGTACTATATCTAGCTCCTCCATTGGGAACCCTGTGTTCCATCCAATAGCTGACTGTGAGCATGCACTTCTGTGTTTGCCAGGCACTGGCATAGCCTCACACGAGACAGCTATATCAGGGCACTCTCAGCAACATCTTTCGGGCTTATGCAATAGTGTCTGCATTTGGTGGCTGATTATGGGATGGATCCCTCGCTGAAGCAGTCATTGGTTGGTCCATCCTTTTGTCTTAGCTCCATACTTGATCTCTGTAACTCCTTCCAGGTGTGTTTTGTTCCTAATTCTAAGAAGGGGAGAAGTGTCCACACTTTGGTCTTCTTTCTTCTTGATTTTCTTGTGTTTTGCAAACTGCATCGTGGGTATTCTAAGTTTCTGGACTAATATCCACTTATCAGTGAGTGCATAACAAGTGACTTCCTTTGTGATTGGGTTACCTCACTCAGGATGATACCCTCCAGATCCACCCATTTGCCTAGGAATTTCATAAATTCATTGTTTTTATTAGTTGAGTAGTACTCCATGTGTAAAGGTACCACATTTTCTGTATCCAATTCTCTGTTGAGGAACATCTGGGTTATTTCCAGCCTCTGGCTATTATAAATAAGGCTGCTATGAACATATTGGAGCATGTTTCCTTATTACCAGTTGGAACATCTTCTGGATATATGCCTAGGAGAGGTATTGCGTGATCCTCTAGTAGTACTATGCCAATTTTCTGAGGAACAGCCAGACTGATTTCCAGAGTTTGCAATCCCACCAACAATGGAGGAGTGTTCTCCTTTCTCCATATCCTCGCCAGCATCTACTGTCACCTGAATTTTTGACCTTAGCCATTCTGACCGGTGTGAAGTGAAATCTCAGGGTTGTTTTGATTTGCATTTCCCTGATGATTAAGGATGTTGAACATTTTTTTTTTTTCAGGTGATCCTCAGCTAGTCCTTATTCCTCAGTTGAGAATTCTTTGTTTAGCTCTGTGCCCTATTTTTTAATGGTGTTATTTGATTTTCTGGAGCAAACCTTCTTGAGTTCTTTATATATATTGGATATTAGTCCACTATCTGATTTAGGTTTGGTAAAGATGCTTTCCCAATCTGTTGGTGGCCTTTTTGTCTTATTGACAGCATCTTTTCCCTTACAGAAACTTTGCAATTTTATGAGGTCCCATTTGTCAATTCTCAATCTTACAGCACAAGCCATTGCTGTTCTATTCAGGAATTTTTCCCCTGTGCCCATATCTTTGAGTCCCTTTCCACTTTCTCCTCTATAAATTTCAGTGTCTCTGGTTTTATGTGGAATTCCTTGAACCACTTAGACTTGAAATTAGTACAAGGAGATAAGAATGGATCAATTCCCATTCTTCTACATGATAACCTCCAGTTATGCCAGCACCATTTGTTGAAAATGCTGTCTTTTTTCCACTGGATGGTTTAGCTCCCTTGTCAAAGATCAGGTGACCATAGGTGTATGGGTTCACTTCTGGGACTGCAATCCTATTCCATTGATCTTCCTATCTGTCATTGTACCAGTATCATGCAATTTTTATTACAATTGCTCTGTAGTACAGCTTGAGGTCAGACATGGTGCTTCCACCAGAGGGACTTTTATTGCTGAGAAGAGATTTCACTAGTCTAGGTTTTTTGTTATTCCAGATGAATTTGCAAATTGCCCTTTCTAATTCGTTGAAGAACTGAGTTGGAATATTGATGGGGATTGCATTGAATCTGTAGGTTGCTTTAGGCAAGATAGTCATTTTACTATATTGATCCTGCCAATCCATGAGCATGGGAGATCTTTCCAACTTCTGAGATCTTCTTCAATTTCTTTCTTCAGAGACTTGAAGTTCATGTCAGAAGTTCATACAGATCTTTCACTTCCTTAGTTAGAGTCACACCAAGGTGTTTTATATTATTTGTGACTATTGTGATGGGTGTTGTTTCACTAATTTCTTTCTCAGCCCACTTATACTTTGTGTAGAGAAAGGCCATTGATTTGTTTGAGTTAATTTTATATCCAGCTACTGCACTGAAGCTGTTTATCAGGTTTAGGAGTTCTCTGGTGGAATTTTTATGGACACTTATATATACAATCATATCATCTGCAAATAGTGATGTTTTGAATTCTTTCTTTCCAATTTGTATCTCCTTGACCTCCTTTTGTTGTCTATTTGCTCTGGCTATAACGTCAAGTACTATATTGAATGGGTAGGGAGACAGTGGGCAGCCTTGTCTAGTCCCTGATTTTAGTGGGATTGCTTCCAGCTTCTCTCCATTTACTTTGATGTTGGCTACTGGTTTGCTGTAGTTGCTTTTATTATGTTTAGGTATGGACCTTGGATTACTGATCTTTCCAAGACTTTATCATGAAGGGGTATTGGATTTTGTCAAATGCTTTCTCAGCATCTAAGGAGATAATTATGTGGTTTTTATCTTTGAGTTTATTTATATAGTGGACTATGTTGATGGATTTCTGCATGTTAAAACATCCCTGCATTCCTGGGATGAAGCCTACTTGGTCATGATGCGTGATCTTTTTGATGTGTTCTTGGATTCGATTAGGGAGAATTTTATTGAGTATTTTTGCATTGATATTCATAAGGGAAATTGGTCTGAAGCTCTCTATCTTTGTTTTGTCTTTATGTGGTTTAGGTACCAGAGTAATTGTGGCTTCATAGAATGAATTGGGTAGAGTACCTTCTGTCTCTATTGTGTGGAATAGTTTGAGGAGAGTTGGAATTAGGTCTTCTTTGAAGGTCTGATAGAACTCTGCACTAAACCCGTCCTGAGCTTTTTTTTTTTTTTTTTTTTTTTTTTTTGTTGGGAGACTATTAATGACTGGCTGCTTCTATTTCTTTAGGGTATATAGGACTGTTTAGGTCATTAATCTGATTCTGATTTAACTTTAGTCCTTGGTATCTGTCTAGAAATTTGTCCATTTCATCCAGGTTTTCCAGTTTTGTTGAATATAGCCTTTGAAAAGGATCTGATGGTGTTTTGGATTTCCTCATAATCTGTTTTTATGTCTCCCTTTTCATTTCTGATTTTGTTAATTAGGATGCTGTCCCTGTGCCCTCTAGTGAGTCAGGCTAAGGGTTAATCTATCTTGTTGACTTTCTCAAAGAACCAACTCCTGATTTGGTTGACTCTATGAATAGTTCTTTTTTTTTTCAACTTGGTTGATTTCGCCCCCCCCCCCCCGAGTTTGATTATTTCCTGACACCTACTTCTCTTGGGTGAATTTGCTTCCTTTTGTTCTAGAGCTTTTAGGTGTACTGTCAAGCTGCTAGTGTATGCTCTCTCCAGTTTCTTCTTGGAGTCACTCAGAGCTATGAGGTTTCCTCTTAGGAATGCTTTCATTGTGTCCCATAAGTTTGAGTATGTTGTGGCTTCATTTTCATTAAACTCTAAAAAGTCTTTAATTTCTTTCTTTATTTTAATTTCTTTCTTTATTTCTTCCTTGACAAAGGCATCATTGAGTAGAGTGTTGTTCAGTTTCAACCTAAATTTTGGCATTCTGTTATTTATGTTGTTATTGAAGATCAACCTTATTCCATGATTATCTGATAGGATTCATGGGAAATTTTCAATATTTTTGTATCTGTTGAGGCCTGTTTTGTGGCCAATTATATGGTCGGTTTTGGTGTAGGTACCATGAGGTGCTGAGAAGAAGGTATATCCTTTTGTTTTAGGATAAAAATGTTCTGTAGATATCTGTTAAATCCACTTCTGTTAGTTTCACTGTGTCTCTGTTTAGTTTCTGTTTCCAGGTTCTGTCCATTAATGAGAGTGGGATGTTGAAGTCTCCCACTATTATTGTGTGAGGTGCAATGTGTGTGTGTTCTTTGAGCATTACTAAAGTTTCTTTAATGAATGTGGCTGCCCTTGCATTCAGAGCATAGATATTCAGAATTGAGAGTTCCTCTTGGAAGATTTTACCTTTGATGAGTATGAAGTGCTCCTCCTTGTCTTTTTTGATAAGTTTGGGTTGAAAGTCAATTTTATTTGATATTAGAATGACTACTCCAGCTTGCTTCTTCAGACCGTTTGCTTGGAAAATTGTTTTCCAGCCTTTCACTCTAAGGTAGTATCTGTCTTTTTTCTGAGGTGTGTTTCCTGTAAGCAGCAAAATGTTGGGTCCTGTTTGTGTAGCCAGTCTGATAGTCTATGTCTCTTTATTGGGGAATTGAGTCCATTGATATTAAGAGATATTAAGAAAAAGTAAATTTTGCTTCCTGTTATTTTTGTTGTTAGAGTTGGGATTCTGTTCTTGTGGCTGTCTTCTTTTAGGTTTGTTGAAGGATTACTTTCTTGATTTTTCTAGGGTGTAGTTTCCGTCCTTGTATTGGTGTTTTTCGTTATTATCCTTAGAAGGGCTGGATTCATGAAAAGATATTGTATGAATTTGATTTTGTCATGGAATACTTTGGTTTCTCCATCTATGGTAATTGAGAGTTTTGCTGGGTATAGTAACCTGGGCTGGCCTTTGTGTTCTCTTAGTGTCTGTATAACATCTGGCCAGGATCTTCTGGCTTTCATAGTCTCTGGTGAGAAGTCTGGAGTAATTCTAATAGGCCTGCCTTTATATGTTACTTCACATTTTTCCTTTGCTGCTTTTAATATTCTGTCTTTATTTAGTGCATTTGTTGTTCTGTTTATTATATGTCAGGGGGAATTTTTTTTCTGGTCAAGACTATTTGGAGTTCTGTAGGCTTCTTGTATGTTTATGGGCAACTCTTTCTTTATGTATGGGAAGTTTTCTTCTATAATTTTGTTGAAGATGTTTGCTGGCCCTTTAAGTTGAAAATCTTCATTCTCATTGTACTGGCTAGGTTTGTGTCACCTTGGCACAGCTGGAGTTATCACAGAGAAAGGAGCTTCAGTTGGGGAAAATGCCTCCATGAGATCTAGCTGTGAGGCATTTTCTCAATTAGTGATCAAGGGCCCCTTGTGGGTGGGACCATCTCTGGGCTGGCAGTCGGGTTCTATAAGAGAGCAGGCTGAGCAAGCCAGGGGAAGCAAGCCAGTAAAGAACATCCCTCCATGGCCTCTGCGTCAGCTCCTGCTTCCTGACCTACTTGAGTTCCAGTCCTGACTTCCTTGGTGATGAACAGCTGTATGGAAGTGTAAGCCAAATAAACCCTTTCCTCCCCAACTTGCTTCTTGGTCATGATGTTTGTGCAGGAATAGAAACCCTAACGAAGAGACTCATCTACTCCTATTATCTGTAGGTTTGGTCTTCTCATTGTGTCCTGGATTTCCTGGATATTTAGAGTTAGGGTCTTTTTGCATTTTGCATTTTCTTTGACTGTTGTGTCCATGATCCCAATGGAATCTTCTGCACCTGAGATTCTCTCTTGCATCTCCTGTATTCTCTTGCTGATGCTCGTTACCTATGGTTTCTTATTTCTTTTATATGGTTTTTATCTCCAGGGTTATCTGCTTTTGGGTTTTCTTCATTGTTTCTACTTCCATTTTTAGATCCTGGATGGTTTTGTTAAATTCCATCACTCGTTTGGTATTGTTTTCCTGTAACTCTAAGGGATTTTTTGTTTACTTTTTAAATGCTTCTAGTTGTTTTCCTGTGTTTTCCTGTATTTCCTTCTTAAAGTCCTCCATCATCCTCATGAGAAGTGACTTTAGATCCATGTCTTGCTTTTCTGGTTTGATGATGTATCCAGTACTTGCCATGGTGGGAGAGTTTGGTTCCAATGATGCCAAGTAACCTTGGTTTCTGTTGCTTCTGTTCTTACCCTTGCCTCCTGCCATCTGATTAGCTCAAGTGCTTGCTGTCCTCAATATATCTGATTGTAGCCTGTCCTTCTTATAATCCCAGTTGATTCTGGACTCCTCAGAGTCCAGCTGTCACTGTGATCCTTTGATTGTGGGCTGCTGTGAACCTGAGATTCTGGGTGTGTCTGAGTTCTAGGCAGTCAAGTTTACTGAGACACTAAAATACTGGTGTGACATAGCTCCTGTTATCCTGGGATTCTGTTGTCCTAAGATCCTGGGTGTGTTACAGTGTCTGGGAGTGGTGTCTTCTTTGAGGAGAGTGGAGCCGTCTGGTCAGTGGTCCCAAGAACGTGTGGAGAGTCCTCTAGGGACCTTGCAGGTGTCAGCCAACCCTGTGCCCAAGGTCTTATATAATCTTTATTTTCTAAAAGTTTACTGTTCTATCTTCCAAGGCCAGTGTTTTTCAGACAGATCTTATACAATATTACTATATAGCTAGTTTGTGTCTCAAACAATCAAATTCATGGAAGTAGAAAATAGAGTGGCAGCTATCAGATGCCAAGGATGAGAGATTTAGGAAATATCATCCAAAGGTGCATGGTTCAATGAATAGAAATAAATATTCAAGGTGCAGAGTGTGTTAATTAGCTCAGTTTGGTCATTCTACAATACATATCTATAGCTTCACTTCTTATCCCTTAAATACACAAAAGTATTTTAATCCATAGACAGTTACCAAATGGTGGTGATGATATGAGTTCAGTGATTCTTCTTGGTAATCTGTTGCTCCAGTCTGATCTCCAATAGGGGTTTTTACTCATCATCTGGGCAGAAATGTGACTCCATAGTATAAGGAGGTTGCAGAAGACAAAGAGAAATAAAATAATAATATGGTTTAATTTTTTTTAGTATAGCCAACTGCAAACACCAGTGACTCCTAAGTCAGCATTTGAGTTCTTTCATTTATGTGTTAATCTATGTCTGTGTATGGATTAACATATATGTTAGTGTCTTTGAGTGTGAGGTCATTGCTAATTGCTCTCTACCTTGTGTTTGAGACAGGGTCTCTCACTGGTTCTAGGCCTCGGCAATTGTCTAGACTGGCTGAACAGTAAATGCCAGGATCTGCCTCACCTTGCCCGGTGCCCTCACCGCCACCACTAGAGTTACATATTTGCATGTTTATACTTAGTCTAGTGAGTTCTAGGGTCAAGCTCATGACCTCATGCTTGCTCGCCATGCCCTTCTCTTATTAATTCATCTCTCTAGCACCAAATCCTGAGCTGACAATCAGATTTTAATCAACTTTTAACGAGTATAAATTACTCTCCCTGTATACATTCTTAGAAATCACAAGACACCACTGAATGAGAACTTTTCCTTTTCTTTTTTTCTGTTGCAGATTCAAGGCTTTGATTCTGATTTCCAGTCCCAGAAACATTCTAGACTTTGACATGGGCCATTATCTCCTCATCTCCTCACTCTGCCAGCTTGCTCTTAAGCTGGCCCAGGTTCACTCTGGGCAAAGTGCCCTGATGAAGCAGGAAGCAGAGTTGATTGCTATCAAGGAAACCTTGCCCTCTTTGTTCCTGTAATCAGGCTGGAGGCAGTGACTAGGAACTCATTCCTCCTCACAGCCAGAATATTCAAACTTGCATCTGGAGTTTTATTTATTCAAAACTAATGAGCATCCAGCTATACTCAGTGGACTTTTCTTGAATCTCAGTTATATTTGTCCAGCATTGCCCTCTAGTGCTTGTGGGTATATTCCTAATGATGCTTCAGGTTTCCTAATTAGTGCCTTTGGAATTAAATTAACATACTGAGACTATGATATCTTACTGTAAGTCCACAGCAAGAAGAGAAAAAAAGTAATACCCAGACAGCAAGAAAAAAATTCCAGAGTTTAGAACAATTCTTACTTGGTTAGCAAAAAGTTTTATAAAAAGGCACATTTACTTCATTTTCTTTCATTCATATTGCCTATGATGATGGATGAGATTTATCTACTCTTTGAATCCCCATGGTCCCAGGTTTGTTGACTCTGTAGCTCTTTTTGTGATGTCCTTGATCCCTCTGGTTTGCTCACTTCTGCCCCCCCCATTCTTCCACAAGAGTCCCCAAGCTCCACCTGATGTTTGACTGTGAGCCTCTGCATCTGCCTCCATCCACTGCTGGATGAAGCCTCTGAGGAGACAGTTATGCTAGGTTCCTGTCTGCAAGCAGAGCAGAATATCATTAATAGTGTCAAGGGTTGGCTCTCTCACATGAGATGGGTCTCAAGAAGGGGCAGTCATTGTTTGGCTCTTCCTTTGATCTCTGCTCAATCTTTATCTCTGCACATCTTACAAGCCAACAAACAAGGAGCACACAACAGCTGGATCAAACCCCCTACACATTTGTGCAGCTTGGTTTTCACATGGGTTTCCTAACAAGTGAAACAGAGGATGTCTCAGTCTCTGCTCCCTACCATTAAATCCCCTTTCTCCTGTCTAGACTCCCTGGCTGGGCCTCAGTGGGAGAGGAAGTGCCTAATTCTGCTGAGACCATATCTCCCATGGTGGGATGGTATCCAGCGTAGGGTAAGCAATGGGGGCAGAGATTAGTAAGCAGGTACTGGGAAGAGAAGAGGGAGTGGGAACTGATTGGAATGTAAAGTGAAAATAAATATTGGAAAAAAAAAGATTTATCTATGCTTGTCATCTACTGATAAAACAGCACATGCCAACATGATGATATGAATGGCATTGAACTACATTTCCTGCTCCAGGAGTTGCAAGGTTGTTTTGTTTTTTGTTGTTATTTGGTTGGTTGGGAGAGGGTGTTTTGTTATTGTTTTGTTCATTGCTTTGTGGTTTGTTATTTTTTGTGTCTCTACAAACTTGTCCTTACATGTATTTTTTTCTAGATACAGAATAAGTCAAGTTCCATCTTGAAATATGCTGGAGAACTCTTATAGGATTCACTAAAAGAGAAGTTTAGCTAAAAAGTTTCTAGGCTGATATTCATAGTAATGGCAGAGATGCCTGACCTGAATGAAGAACATTTCCCTCCCTGCCTTGAAAGAAAATAAGGAAAGGAATTTTTTAAAAAATATATAATAACCTTTGTGGCAATTTTTGAGCCATTTTCTTCCTGGACTGTACAGGTAGTTCTCTGCACAGTATGGCTACCCACAGTCTCAGAAAAGGCTGGTCATTCTTCTCTGTTCACACCCCAGGAAATGTGCCCATATTCTGTCCTGAAAAGATATAATGCAAGTGTATGACCCTGAATGTCTTCTGGGTGGCCGAATCCCCAAGGTGTGAGAAATAGAGTAGTGTCTTAGGCTTTGTTCAAGGCCAAGGGGATAGTGGAGGCCTCTTATTGAATTGACAAGAAATACAAAATCTTTATCATTAACATCCTCAAGGATCCAGGGACTGCTACAAAATGCTACAAAGGGAAAAAGCCAATCCAGTCATCTCTCTTCACTGTCATATGTAGCAACAGAAAAAAATAAATTTCTTCATGTTCCACCCTTTTTAATAATTAAACTCAACAGAGAATGATAACATTGAGAAAGAAACAAATCAAAACGTATTTTAAGTGATAGAATTACCTGTAACAAGTAGACTCACTTTATGCTTTTCTTCATTGTCTGCATTTTCTACTAGAGCATATTTAATAGCTTTATTAAAATCAGTCATGCACCATCAAACTTTTTATCAAAAGATGAAGAATGAGCCAGGTGTGGTGGTGCATGCATTTAATCCCAGCACTCAAGAGGCAGAGGCAGGCAGATTTCTGAGTTCAAGGCCAGCCTGGTCTACAAAGTGAGTTCCAGGGCTATACAGAGAAACCCTGTCTCAACCCCCCCATCCCCCGCCAAAAAAAGTAAAAAAGATGAAGAATGGAGAGTTCTAGAAAGCTGCAGATGTTGTGTGGACACCCAACAGTTCAATTGGAACATTTATATCCTCACAGAAAGAAATTCACCCTCCCAAACTGTAAGAACCAATGATTTATTTTCAGATTCTCATTTTCTTGGCAGTTCACATAAATAGAACCACAAATTCGCATCTTTTTGTGCCTAGCTTCTTTCAGTGAGTACTAATTTTCAAGGTATTCCCACATTGGGGCATATAATAACATTTTGTGATTACATATCTTTTATCATTTGAATATGGCTTGATAGACAGCTGGGCTGTTCCTGTTCTGCCTGTTCTAACTGGTGCTGCTTTGAGAAGGCATTGTAAGTTTTCTAGAGTGGATTGGCTAAGTCATCAATTCAAGCTTAAGATTTAAAGACATGTTAAAATTGACTTCTGTATTAGCTTCTGCCTTTTGTCTTCTCACTAGAAGATACTGAATGATAGTCTTTATTCACATCCTCAGGTACTCTTAGTATCATCATGATTTGGGTTCGTTTATACTCTTCCAGTATGTATGTTTTGGCATTCAATAGCATCTCACTGCTTTCTCTCTCTCTCTCTCTCTCTCTCTCTCTCTCTCTCTCTCTCTCTCTCTCTCTCTCTCACGTGTGTGTGTGTGTGTGTGTGTGTGTGTGTGTGTGTGTGTATCTGTGCAGGTGTATGCACATATGTGTGCATGCGGACACCAGAAGACAAGGCCAGCTGTGCCTCTTCAGCAGTTCTTCGCCCTGTTTTGGAGACTGAGCCTTTCAGTGATCTGGAAATTATCAAGTAGTAGCAAGCCTAAAGGAGTTTCCTGTCTAGGTCTCTCAACAATTGATGTGGCAAGTGTAAACCATGATAGCAGCTTTTAAAAAGTGGATTTGTGGGACAAAACTCAGGGTCTTGTGCCTACATGGCCACATTTTATCAACAGAGCTATCCTCCCAGCCCTCCGTTTTGCTCTTTCCTTTTTTCAGGGCATCGTATTACATGGAGTCTCTGTATCTTCTAAGTATACGTCTATCTTTAGTAGATTATCCATCTTTTACCATTTTCCGTATGTAGGTCCACTAAGGAGTCCTGGTCACCTGACCAGGATGATTCTTAGGATCACCACACCTGTATGATGCTTCTTAGTGTGAGTACAAATGATGCCTTTCATTGTGGTTAGATTGAGATTGTGACTTTGTAGAGATATTTTTTTTTATTGGTTATTTTATTGACATTTCAAATGTTATTCTCCTACCCAGTTTCCCCTCCACAACCTTCTACACCTGCCTCTATGAGGGTGCTCCCCCACCCTCTTACCCACTCCTGCTTCAGCACCCTAGTATGCCCCTACCCTGGGTCATCCAGCCTCCACAGGACCAAGGTGCTCCCCTCACATTGATGCCTGACAAGGTAATCCTCTGCTACATATGCAGCTGGAGCCATGAGTTCCCCCATGTGTATTCTTTAGTTGGTGGTTTAGTTGCTGGGAGCTTTGGGGTATTTGGTTGGTTGATATTGTTGTTCTTATGGGGTTGCAAACTCCTTCAGCTCCTACAATCCTTGCCCTAACTTCTCCATTGGGGCCCCCATGCTCAGTCCATTGGTTGGCTGCCTACAACTGTGCCTGTATTGGTCAGGCATCCGCAGAGCCTCTCAGGGGATAGCTGTATCAGAGTCCTGTCAGTAAACACTTCTTGGCATTAGCAATAATATCTGGGTTTGGTGAGTGCAGATGGGACGGATCCCTAGGTGGGGCAGTCTCTGGATGGCCTTTCCTTCAGTCTATGATCCACTCTTTGTCCCTACATTTCCTTTTGACAGGAGAAATTCAGGATAAATATTTTTGAAGTGGGTGGGTGGTCCCATCCCTCAACTGGGTGCTGTGCCTATCCACTGGATATAGTCTATACAGGTTCTATCTCTCCTTTGTTTGGTATTTTGGCTACTGTCCTCCCTTTTGGGTCCTGGGAACCTCTTGTGTCTCTAGCATCTGGGACTTACCCTTACTAAAACCATTAAAACCCTATAAAGTGGGTTTTATCATCACTGAATTGAGTTATTTATACCATTAGAAGTCTTTTTTCAAATAAATGCAAATGCATTAAAATGATTTAGATAGATAAATATTTTGCATGACATAAGACCAAAACATATTATTATAAATCTTTAAAAAGTTGAATATATTTGTTTGTTCTTTACTAATTTTGGAATGTAACTATCACTTTAGAAGCAGCTTTGTATGTGCCTTAAGGAGGTCATCTGCATAACCTTCTGTTAAGTTTAATCCAGTTAATTTTCCTACTAGCACTGGAATTCTTTTTGGTGACCTTAGTTGAGTACCATACAGATTTGAATTATCTTTGTGGATCTATCTATCTATCTATCTATCTATCTATCTATCTATCTATCTATCTATCTATCAGTCTATCTATCTATCATCTACCTGTCTCTTTCAAATTAATGGTATTGGGAGTTTTAGAAAGATGGAGCCTCACAGATTCCATCTCCCAAGTGATCCAAATATTGACACTTTTTGATTCATTACAGCAGAGTTTGGTGAATGTACTTGTATTTGTCTGAGTTCTATTCTTCCTGTGAGGTGAGGCTTTGTGAGATATCTCCATATTCATACTGCACACAAACCAACAAATGGTTTTGATGCATGTTAACATGTTCTCCCCTAACTCAAGTGTATTGACCCTCAAAGGTGAGAATGTGATTACCTTTGGACCTGGGTTTTTCTTTATCTCCTTGGTAGAGGCAGTCATGCTAAGATAACAGGATGACTGATATATTTCTATAAAGAAGATATTTAGACACAGAAATGCACAAAAAGAAAGATGGGTAGATGATACAAGAAGAAGATGCCTATTTACAAACCAATGAGAGAGGCTTAGATAGATGCTTCCTTGGTCTGTCTGTTGGTCTATCTATCTATTGGTGGCCACAATTCTGGTTACCTCTTGATCTTTGACTTCTATCTTCCAGACCTAGCAGACATAGATCTCAGTGGTTAAAGCTGACCAGTAGTACTTTGACTCAATCATGCTAGCATATTAGTTAATTTACTAGACAGTAACATCTTCATCAAAACCCTTTATCTCCTTATATACTTGAATGAAGCAGGGACATAAAGTAAGACTATAAAGAGAATAGATTCTCTGGACTAACTAACTTGACTAGTGTCCGGTCATATTCAATATCCAGTGGTGTAAGGAATGGTCATTTCTTGACATTACCAGGCAGCATGGCTCAAAAACAAAAACAAACAAACAAATAAACAAACAAAAAAAACCCTTCTGATCTCAATGAAAAAGGCCTTTCACTTCTTTCTAGTCAGACTAGTCTCTTTCTCTTTTTTGACTCTTCTAGGCTCTCTCCATGCTGTCTTTTATATCTAGGTAGTCAATTCTTCTGTATCAGCCTAAGTGATCCTAATCTATCCTTTGGGGAAGTTCATGGAGAAGTGAGAGTGGTGGAGAGGAAAGAAAAGTAGTAAATGAGGAAGGTTCTTGGTAAAATTAATAGACTGGAATAGGCTTGTATAATGGGAGAATTTCATTTTAATACAAGTACTATTTTATAACACATACAGAGGGGAGTTGCAAGAGAGGGAGGATATCTGTACATAGTTGTTTATTTCCTTTTTGATATTTGTGTCATGTTATTACAAGTTATCACCACAAGCTAACAGGAATATAGAAATGAAGCCCACTTAGTGTGTTGTGACATTTAATGTCGCAAATACTTTCGGCATGTCCAGGACTCCCTACACAGAGTTTCTAAGACTACACTGATGCACAGAACTAATTTGTAGTAGAAAATGTCACATGAAAAGAGCCCTTTTTGGGTAGGGTAAGGATATGGTTCAGTTTATACCGTATGTAAAGAATCTCCATACAAACCCAGGCTTGGTGAGACACACTTATAATCTCAGTCCAGAGAAGATAAAGACAGGTAAATCCCTGTGACTTTCTGAGCAGCCAGCCTATATAAATTATTGATTTCTAAGTAAAACTGGGAGACTGTGTCTTAAAAACCAAGGTAATTTTCACAGAGAAAGACAAATGTTGGCTTCTATATTTCCTACTCAATTTCATGCATGTGTGCATGTATCTGCCTCCCATAAACATGTACACATGTACATAAACACAAATATATGATCATGTAAGTAGGCATTGATGAGTATATGCAAAAAACAAAAGAAGAGAAGGAGAAAAAAATTTCCAAAATAAGAATGAGGCAGATGGCCATACACTCAGGTAGAGTCGGCTAAGACAGCCTTCTAAATATTGAGTTCACTAGAATATTAAAATTTTTAGTTTAAAATCAAAGCCTGGATGTTTAAGGAGGAGGTCTATTCTGTGTGGTCAGAATCCTCTCAATTGGAAATACATTGTTTTAAATGTCCAGTAGGTTATAAACTGGGCTGGTGTAGATAAATACCAACAGAGTGAGCCTTTACAATGAGATGGACAAAAGGTATTTTTCACAGTTCTCATCTTGTGGCAGTCTGCAGACAAATATGAAAAGATGAACCAATTTGGAAAGCTTGGGGAAAAGGGAAGGAGAAGTGTGCTAACAAGTTGATGGTTGGCAAATATCATGGTAAAAGCATAGAGCTGATATCTGAAACTTCAAGGATAATAATCTAGCCCAAATTAAAAGAAAAAAAAACATATTACCATATCTTTCATAGACTGTAACATTTTCCCATTGAAAGTACACATTTCAGTGGTACTCTATGAACCAGCATGTAACTATAATTGAAGCTGATTTGAGAATATTTTAATCACCTTTCCTAAAGAAATCTCATGATCCTTAGCACCTATTCCAATTTTTTCTCAAACTCAGTCCCCTCACCCATCCTATTAACTTATAATACTACTAACTTCATATTTGCCTACTAATATGTAATCTTTTTAAAAACTGGTTTCTACCATCAGAAATGTACTAAGTATCAGCATTTACTCTTTATTGTGCGGTGAATATTTTGTTGTGTGGATACACATCTTGTTTACCCATTCATAAGTAAGGGTGAGTTGGCTCTTTCTCTGTAATTTGGTATGTAAGACGAGATTTAATTATAGCAATGAAGAATCAGCTGTCAAACCTCAATGCTCCTGACTCTCAAGGAGTATTCTTGGGAGTGTTTCTTGAGGTATCTACCTGAGCTTTGGTCTCTGTAAAACAGAAGCAATAGTAGTCTTATCTCATGGAGTTATATTAGAATATCAGCTGTCATATATGTCAAGGATTTTGGTCCTGTGCAGCTTTAGGAAGCAGTAGTGGCTCTCATTGGGCTTCTCTTAGCATCATGATCACTTCTTATTTTCTTGACATTGCTTGCTAAATTGACCATCATTGTGTAAGAATTTCCAAGATCCAGTGAACTAGAGTGTGCAAAGAATTTGGATGAATATCTGACACCGAGTTGGTGTTAGAAAAGTAGAATTTTGGAACAGAATAAATCAGTGTCAGCTTAAAACTAAGACACAAACCCACACCAGAGGAATGTTGTTGTTTCAGATACCAGAGGATGATTAGGAGACAACTCAGGAAAAGGATGTATGTATATGCAAATAACCTTGATGGAAAAAGAGGTGATGAATGGAAAGAGAGTGGTTAGAGGTACTTGGGACGGTTTGAAGGAAGGAAAAAAGAAGGGCAAGGGTAATTAAAATACATTTTAAAAAATAAACAAAAAGTCTTATAATTCCTTTAATTTAATCTTTATCTGTGATATTTCCATCTTTTTATTTTTAATTAGTATAATTAGACATTATTTTGACTATCTTCTTAGTATATGAAAAGAACAACCCTAGGCATTTTTGCAACTGTGTATATTTATACTGATAGGTTCATGCATATTCTGTCATATTCTGATAGATTTATGCATACATGGTTAATGTTGAAACGGGGTAAGGATATGTCTGCTCTCAAATGTTTATTACTTAGTTGTGGTAAAGACCCCTTTTATAGCTGTAATATATGGTAAAATACCTGCAGTCAAATTTCAGAGTGTTTTATACCATCAAAAAATTTACATAGTCCCTTTCTTTTCTTTCCTCTTATATATAGCATGCATCCTGACAATTTTCCCTCCCTCCAATACTCTTTCTCAGATACACTCCTCTTTCATGTCCCTGCAAACAAACAATAAAACAAAACAAAGAAACAAACAAACAAACAAATAAAACAGAAAACAAAATGCAGGCTTCACAAGGATATCCACTAACAAGTTACAATAAAACTAGGCTCATTTCAAGGCTGGACAAAGCAACCTAGTAGGTGGAAAAGGGTCCCAAGTTTAGGCAAAGGAGTCAGAGACACCCTGACTCCCACTGTTGGGAGTCCTACAAGAACTCCAAGCTACACAACCATAAGGTATATGCAGAGAAACTAGCTCAGACCCACATGGGTCCGTTTGTACCTTCAGTCTCTGTGAGCCCCTATGAGCCATGCTTAGTTGATTCTGTGGGCCATGCTGTGTGTTCTCTTTGTGTCTTCTACCTCTCTGGCTCAAATGACTCTTCCTTTTTCTTCTGCAGGGTTCCCTGACTCTTCATAGTGTTTGACTGTGAGTCTCTGCATCTGCTCCCATCAGTTGTTAGATGAAACTTTTCTGATGACACTTGAGCTAAGCACTGCTCTATTAGTATGGTAGAATATCATTAAGAATCATATTTATTTATTTATTTATTTATTTATTCATTCATTCATTTTATTTATCTATTTGCAAATTGTGTTTGCTTGTATCCTGGGACTCTGAGCTGAAAAAAATCCTAGAATCTATAAGAGTGACCCTAGGAAATTTTCTTAGTAATGTGGAATACAAAATATGAACTGGCCATCTTCTATAATCAAGCAAGACTCCTAGCAATGGGACTAGGACATCAGTCCAGCCTCAAAACCTTCCACCTACAAACTGTCCTGCCTGCAAGATGTGCTGGGGCGATGGTGATACAGGACTTGCAAGAGTGGCTAATTACTGGTCCAACTGGTAGTCTATGCCACAAGAAAGAGCCCATGCCTGACATGGCCTGGATGGCCAGGAACTACAGGCAGGATAGCCCAAAGACCCAAAATATAGTGTCTTTCAATGAATCTTTCTTAACATATCCTCTATTTAATCTCCCCAACCATAAAACCACTCTTTTACTGAGTGATTACACTCTTCTGTGTAATCAGTTCTTTTCGAATTTGAATGTTAGTAAGATCATGATGTACATTTGGTTCAAGACCTGGATTGATTTGCTTACTGAAATGATCTCCAGTTTTATCCATGAGAGGTTTTGCGATGAGAGGGTTTCACATTTTTACTGTTCAGTAGTATTCTTCTTCTTTTATCACCCATCAATTGATGTAGATTATGTTGTCTGCATTTCTTGGTTATTGCGAATAGTCCTGAATGAATGACGGCGCACATATACTTCTGAATTGATTTCACTATTTGCAGTGGAATTTCTTCATCCAGTGGTATTTTTCTGGCACTTCATCAAATTTTAAAAACTTATTTTATATTTTCATATTCTATCTCCATCTTTTAAATAAAGTATTATTTTCCTATGTCCCTATTGAATTAAAGTCTAGTGGCATTTAATTATATACACTCCTATTTTCTTACATATTTATTTAAGTGTGAGGTTGTGTGTGCTCTCTAGCAATGACTTTCATAATCTAATTACATTGGAAGGCAACATTTTTTACTATAATATCCCCCTAAAGACTTCACATTTCTTTAAAATTCTAACATTTGGATTTCTTGTTTTCTTTTCATCTAAAACAATTTTACTTTTTCCTAATGTTGTTGTATTTCTAATAATTAATTTTCTTTAGTACCTCCATTTCTCTCATTCATCTTTTGCTTAGAGCAGAAGTGGAGGAACCACATGGAATGATAGCATGCAGAACTAACTAGAAGCAAACTTTCCCCAGAGATAGTGATATTTCTTTCAGTGATAATCACTGAAAAGCGGAAAAAAAATGTTTTTGGAATATCATTTAAAACTTAAAGAAATTATTCAAAAGCCATAAAGCAACTACAAATAATCTAGAGAATCTTTTTTTATTAGATATTTACTTCATTTATATTTCAAATGCTATCTATCCCCAAAGTCCCCTATACCCTCCCCCCACACTGTTATCCTACCTACTCACTCCCAATTCTTGGCCCTGGCATTCCCCTGTACTGGGGCATATACAGTTTGCTAGACCAAGGGGCCTCTCTTCCCAATGATGGCTGGTTAGGCCATCTTCTCCTACATATGCAGCTAGAGACATGAGATCTGGGGGGTACTGGTTAGTTCATATTGTTGTTCCACCTATAGGGTTTCATACCCCTTCAGCTCTTGGGTATTTTCTCTAGCTACTATATTGGAGGTCCTGTGTTCCATCTTATAAATGACTGTGAGCATCCACTTCTGTATTTGCAAGGCACTGGCAAAGCCTCACAGGAGACAGCTATATCAGGGTCCTTTCAGCAAAATCTTGCAGGCATGTGCAGTAGTGTCTAGTGTCTACGTTTGGTGACTAATTGTGGGATGGACCCATGGGTGGGGCAGTCTCAGGATGGTTCATCCTTTTGTCTTAGGTCCAAACTTCATCTCTGCAACCCTGTTCATGGATATTTTATTCCCTATTCTAGGGAGGAATGAAGTATCCATGTGATGGTCTTCCTTCTTGATTTTCTTCTGTTTTGGAACTTGTATCTTGGGTATTCTAAGTTTCTGGGCTAATATCCACTATTCAGTGAATGCATATCAAGTGACTTCTTTTTTTTTTTTTTTTTTTACTACTTTTATTAGATATTTTCTTCATTTACATTTCAAGTGTTATCCAGCTAGTTCCCTATATCCTCCCCCCTCCCGGCCCTGCTCCCCTACCCACCCACTCCCACCCCTTGGCCCCTGCGTTCCCCTGTATTGGGGCATATAAAGTCTGCATAACCAAGGGGCCTCTCTTCCCA
>LR750655.1:73476-146406 GCA_902729485.2 Mus minutoides
CCCAGGCCAACATGAGAATAAGAAATGTGATGCTGAAGGGGTCTCCAACCCTATAGGTGGAAGAACAATATGAACTAACTAGTACTTCCAGAGCTCATGTCTCTAGCTGCATATATATAGCAGAAGATGGCCTAGTTGGCCGTCACTTGGAAGAGAGACCCCTTGGTCATGCAAACTTTATATGCCCCAATACAGGAGAACACCAGGGCCAATATGTGGGAGTGGGTGGGCAGGGGAGTAGGGTGGGGGATGGGGGAGGGTTTAGGGGACTTTTGGGATAATATTCGAAATGTAAATGAAGAAACTATCTAATAAAAATTGAAAAAAAAAAAAAAAAAAAAAAGAAATGTGATGCCCAGGGCTTCCGGTTACCTGATGGCAATGACTAAGGAACCAGAGACTGTGAAAGACTTCTGATTTCAAATCAGACGCTTGAGGAAAATAGGAGGAATGATTAGAAAGACGTGCTTCTCTAGTCAAGCAGTTCTAAAAATTGCGCTGCCAGTTTGGATCTGTTATTTGCAGGCTAAGAGATGTCTCTGCAGCTCCGGACATGATAGCTTTTCTTTTTCATTAGAATTTGTAACACCTAGTACCCCAGAAAAATTCAAGAGACCTTTGTAAAGCTATAGAAGCAGATAATATACAACCGAAAAAATCCATATAAATTCTATTTGTGTATTTATAATTGTGGTTGAATACATTTTGCCTTTCCAATGATGAGCAAAAGGTGACACTACTTCTATCTGCACTGGTCAGGTATCTACTACATAACATTGTTCTTTAAAGCTGCCCACTGTGTGTGGAACGAAAGAAATAGGCTGGTGAGGTTCAAGGAACCCAGTGCCATTTTGGGTGACTATAAATCAACCTTAGAGGCTCTCAAACACATTTCAATGTTTGACACTTGGGAGCTGTAAATTCAAAAACTGTCATCTCTCTTAAACCTTGCTGGAATTCAAATTCTAATGAGGGTCCTTGCAACACCCTACAGTTAAGGTGCACACACTTAAGTGGAACACTGCACGGAGTTTGCACACCAGCAGAACTTAGCGATTAGTATGATTTATCTATTGGAATGGCTCTAACA
Source organism: Mus minutoides (assembly GCA_902729485.2). Classification (NCBI taxonomy): domain Eukaryota; kingdom Metazoa; phylum Chordata; class Mammalia; order Rodentia; family Muridae; genus Mus; species Mus minutoides. The sequence goes on from LR750655.1 coordinate 74,567, forward strand.
GTACAAAAAGCCACATCCAACTATTTGGGTTCTACCAGAAGAGAAAATGTTGTAAAACCTAATCTTGGGTTGCAAATATTCTTAATTTTTTCTTTCTACAAAATCTTTTAAGCTCTTTTTTATTTGTCAACGCTTACCTTGAGGAAGGCAAATATTGACAAAGGACTTTAGAAGTGCTAGACCCAGTGTGCAGGGTTTATATTTTAGGAGAAGTATTTGCTTTTCAATGTGTGTGTGTGTGTGTGTGTGTGTGTGTGTGTGTGTGTGTGTTTAAGATTTTGTCTTATCACCTTACCATTTAATTAAACCAAACACCCTCAAGTACCACAAACTTAATCAAATTATGTAAGTTTCTGTTAAGTACATTCACAATAGCATTACTTGTAATGATATTTCATTATGCTCTGAAGGGAGCATTATAACTTCCAGGTGGCTCCATACTTGAATAACTTCAGTAACCACCGTACTATAAAAATACCCTCTCTTCCCATTAAGGCTTTTATCCCAATTAAAAAGCAAACATCATTGGGAGAGGTTATTATTCCCGCTGCCAGTGTTTCACAACTGACTGAATTCATAAACCACCTTTCTATATCCTCTGGCCCCTATTTATTTTTAAGAATTTATTTTTTTCCCCACTAACTGCAATTAGTAACTCCAAATAAAGTCTCTTCTCCCTTCCTTGCTCTTTTTCTCTTTCTTCTGTCCCCTCAACAGCCACCCCTACACACACACACACACACCTCCTCCAAAGAAGCAAGTTCTGAACTATATCTCCCAGTATGTGAGAGCTCTGTATATTATACATACAGATACAAATTCAGATACATATGTATATAGATACAACTTCATATGTTACTGTATTATATTTATTTCATTTTATATACAGTCATTCCCCCTCCCCCCCAATGTCATGAACAGTTCTTGACAAAGTGGTGTTGTAGCTATGGAATGAAATGAGTTCAGCGTGGAGATGTCCTGAGAAAGGATGGATGTTGTAGTCATTGAACTTCTAATTATGAAGAATGCTGCTGCTAAGCCCAGGAGTTGTTCCAACTCCAAGGCAGATGTACAGAAAACTAGTACACACTTTGAAACTTGCAGCCAGGCAGATGTGAAAGAACGCAGGGCACTGTGGGAGAAGAAAAGTGAGAAAGCCTGGCCCATGCTAAGTGCTCATTTGGTTATATAACAAATTCTATCATATAAAAGCAGCCTGTAAAAAATGGTATTTGTTTGCCTTTTAATTGCTTTTTAGTAATGTTAATATTTTATGGCTTATTGGGATAACAGAAGTCCCCTTCACCACATACCAGAATTATTTCTTTCATTTCACTGCACTAGATTACTTTCTGATTTGCTGCTTAGGAGTATCACCCCAGACATTTCTTCAAATAAGCATAAACATCACAGGAAGCCCCAAACTGCAGCCCTGCTCTGTTTGGGTGAGTCACTAAACCCATCCTGTGAAGTACTGCTTTAGTCAATTGATTCTCTACTGTGGTCCACTCTGCTAGGACATTTGTAGGTAGGTAGGTAGGTAGGTAGGAGTTCATTAATTAGCTTGTTTTGTTTTCTTATATTACAGTAGGTCCAGAGTCTCCTGAGATCGTCACAGGAGAATGTGAAAATCAACACGAATTTTCTTCCACTTGGCTCTTAGATTTGAACATTAGCAGACATATTCTGAGCACCTTGGAAATCTACAGCCTGCCCTAGCTTAGAGAGCTCATTCCCATCGATGCCAGGTTAACTAAGCCTTCAAGTCAACACTTTTAAGAAGAGCTTGGTAGATTATCTGTTTTCCACGAGTTGGAGATTTCAGGGGAATACCACTCACTATGCCTTTCTTAAGTTTGAACAAAAGAAAACATAATGAGATTTTTGATGAGACAAGATAAAAAAGCTATTCCTCTAAAATAGTCTTGCAGATATTGTCAAAGAAAACCTGCTTAAGAATACCCTGTGCCATACACTCCCAGTGTGACATTGGGCATACGGGGTATCTTCCTTCCTATGTCTTTCTCTTCCTTACTTTCTGTCAGAGCCTTGACATAAGCTCCTTTAGTTTCTTTACATGCTCACTTTCTAAATAGATTCCATTTGATGGAATCTGCAGCTATTTGCAGCACCCCACACATCCTGTTGTTTGTCTTGTCTCCCCTTTTCTTCTTCTCAATCTCAGATGGCTTCAGGTCTTGTCAGCTCATGCCACAACTCATTATTGGAGCTTACCTTTCCTGCCCTTTTGCAATTGCTATTTCTTGCATTCATCCTCCAGCCCACAAACCCTTTGCTCCCTGCAGAGCCACTTGGCTGAGTCACTGAGCCAGAAGGCTAGAGAAACCTAGGTAGCCTGTTTCTATCTACCTGCATCCGCATCTGTCAGCATCGTTTCCTTTCCAGGAGGCCACTGAGCTCCCACTTGGAACCACAGGACTTGGTTATATATAACAGGCTAACTTACATAAGCTGATGGAGCGATCAATGGTTCAAAACTACCTCTAAAAGTAAGGAAAGAAGAGGAGTCCCAATTGTAATGTGTGCCTATGCTCACGGTTTAAACACTTCAACCACATCTCAAGCATGGAGACTCTCAAGCTAGCAACTTGACTTCACTGAACATAAAGATTCTGTTGCTTTTTTTTTTTTTTCATTGCTGAGACAAAAAAAAAAAAAAAAATCCTGACAAAATCAAATGAAGGTGGGAAGGATTTGCTCCTGCTGCCACAACAAGGGCACTGTCCATTGTGATAGACAAAGCCTAGTGACAGTGGTCTGAGGCAGCCATTCACACTGCATGAACAGTGAAGAAACACAGAAGGATGAGTCTGGTACTTAGCCAGCTTTCGTCATTTTATTCTATCCAAAGTGGTGTGTCTTCCTTCTTCAATTTACCCAGTCTAGAAAATCCAACCTAGATAGGCCTGCAGCTGGTCTCCCATGGTTTGGGGGTCTTGACCTGAACGAAAAGGGAACTTAACATCAGCATTCACCTCTCCCCACTACCTATGGTGGTGTGCAATTTGACAAATCCCCTCATGCTCTTACTGATACACTGTCCACACCAGGAGACACAGGATCTTCAAACAACAGTTCAAATTAAATACTTCCTTCTCTAAGTTACTTTTCTCAGTTTTTTTAAAATCTCATCAGCTAGAAAAGTAATACAACTTATCTTGCAATATTCTGCTTTCTTTTAACACATACATACATACACACACACACACATCATTTTAAAATATTATATGTGAACTTGGGATTTCTATACCATGAGGTTGTTTTCCATTGAAGATATATTCTTCTCTCATACAATACATCTCAACTACAGTTTCTCTTCCTCCACTCCCTCCAGCACCCCACTACGTCCCTCTCTCTCAAATCCTCTGCTCCTCTGTTTCCCTTCAGAAAAGAGCAGGCCTCAAGAACACAGCAACCAAACAGGACAAAAAAGATACAACAAGACAAGGCCAAAAAGCCTTACGTCAAGGCTGGACAAAGCAAGCCAGTAGAGGAGAAGATTCCCAGATGGGTATTTTTAAGAATGTTGTAATAATCTTTTTATTACAAAACAGCTTGTTTCTAGTATTTGGGTAGTGACTTCTTATGCAATCATCTTTTGACCCTAGTGACCATAAAATAAATTCTAACTCAAACTAGATAAAATTTTGATTCTAAGGCCATCATTCAGTTGTCAGAAACAACTCTCCCTCCTTTCGTCCCCCCGGGAACTTTAGGAGACTCTTCACACATTCACTTAGGAGAGTGTCATTATCCAACAGTATCTTTGCCAAGCAACAAAAGATAGTGACAACTCTATAGGTTTCATTGGTGCTTTTTCTTATGAGTGAGAGTAACTTTCAAAATTAGTTTTAAATGCCTGGTTTTTATTGTCTATGAAATCTCTTTCACAAGTTTTGACAATGTCTTCTATACATTGTTAGCCTTGAGCTATCTTTTGACTTCACTCATTAATTTTCCCCACACAGCGTTATTACACTTATGTCAACTGAGACTGATGTTAACATTTTTAAGATTTTCTATTCTAATTTTGTATTATATTTATGTGTATGTGTTGTGGCACATGTGAATGCAGGGTCCACGATAGCCAGAGGGAATTGTTGGATCCCCAGGCTTGGAGTGACAGGTGGTTGTGAGCCATCTGACACATGTTCTATAGAAGGACAGTATAAACTATTATTATTATTATTATTATTATTGGTTTTTCGATACAGGGTTTCTCTGTATAGCCCTGGCTGTCCTGGAACTCACTCTGTAGACCAGACTGGCCTCCAACTCAGGAATCTGCCTGCCTCTGCCTCCCAAGTGCTGGGATTAAAGGCATGCTCCACCACAGCCCAGCTGACAGTATGCACTCTTAACAACTGAGCCATCTCTTCGGTTCATCCTTAAAATTTTACTCTAGAATATGTTAGTGTCATTTTATATCTGTTTTAGTCTTTGAGGAATAACTTAATGACACAGTTATTATGCCTGAAACATCCAGCTGTCCTCACTGAAATGCTGTGTCCATCTTATCAAATACTAATGCCAGCTTACATTTGTTTTTTGAGTCTAGTTGTAGGCCCTGTTTTCTGTTCTGTTGAACTAAGACAGTAGGATTTTGAAAGGAGAGGAGGGGTATCAGAAAAATCTAGCTGGATAAATTACCAAAAGAAGGGAAGGATATTATCCACTAAAATGCTAAGAAATAAAGAATGTGATAGTGAGCTGGGGGCATTCAGATGAAATTAAGATGAGTGGGGTTGGGCCTCCTTCCTGTAGAGGTTTTAGTAAGGTTATTTAAGTCCAAGACCTCCTTTCCTTTTCCTCCTTGCATATTAAAGGTGTCACCAACTTCTTAAGTACAATTATGGTCTCTCTTTTATTGCTGTGATAAAATACCACAACCAAAGCAACTCAAGGAGGAAAGTTTTATTTGGTTTACACTTCCATATTACTGCTCATTATCAAAGGAAGGCAGAACAGGAACTCAAACGGTTCTGGAACCTGGAGGCAGGAGCTGATACAGAGGTTGTGGAGAGCACTGCTTGCTGTCTTGCTCCTCTTGGCTTGCTCAGCCTGCTTTCTTAGAGAACCCAAGACCACCAGCCCCAAGAATGGTAGCAGCTATAGTGGAAAGGGGGTTCTCTTTCAACCGAATTACTAATTTCAATTAATTACTAATTAAGAAAATCCTTTACAGGCTTTTATCTAGCCTGAACTTATGGATTTAATTAGTTGAGGTACTCTCCTCTCCAATGACTTTAGCCTGTGTCAAGTAGACATAAAACTAGCCAACACAGTCACCAAAGCTAAGTCCTTTGCTCTTTTCACTGGAGAATTTCTTATTTCTCATGTACTCCTTCTGTAGTCCCCTGTCTTCAATCATTTAGTACTGCTCTAAGAGAATATCTGATGTTGGCTAAGGTGTGAGAAGATTTATTTGGTTTATAACTGTGACAGCTAGAATGTCCAAACAGCATGTTAGTAGAACCTGATGAAGGTTATCTGTATGGAAATAACTTGAATGGCAACACATATATAGAGCATCTTCTAAGCCAACAGTCAGTCATGCATGTACCATCCTATATAAGACAAACATAAATAGTGTGTGTGATTGGAGGCTTGGAGACCTTTATTGGTTCCAATAAAAATAAGGAGTCCTTTTATGAAAAAAAAAAAAAAAAAAAAAAAAAAAAAAAAAAGCATGAACCCACCCAATCACAGGTCCTACCTTTCAATACCAAATTTCTAGCACATTAATATCTGTAAGACAAGCTATCTCCAAAATATAACAGTCTGGTCACCACAGCCTCCTGATGAATGGAATGTACACAGACTCAGGGAGTACACACATCTGCATGCCAGAGAGGCCTGGCTAACTTAGGCAGTGGCAGACCCTGTGGGACAAGTGATTAGAACACTCTTGTCAGCAGTCACTTGCCTCATAAACTATGCCGGCCCTTGTACTACAGCATGACATCCACTTGGGACTTGTGTGTAATTTTAAAAACACACTTGTTTGCTCCTTTGCTGGGGAGGGTGGTGGTGGTGGTAGGGGGTGGGGTGGGGGTGGTGCGCATTCTCAGCTTAGCTCCGAGATTATGCTCCCGCCAGCCTGAGCTCCAGATTTAGTTCTGCTAACAGACAGTTGGCCATCTCCTACCCTCACCCCTGAACTGTGATCACTCACCCAGCCCCTCACTGCTAGCTTCGCCAACAACAACCCCAGCTGCCTGCTTTCTCTTCCTGCCCACCTTAGCACCATGGTTGGAAAACACTAGACAGTTTTATTATTTTAAAACTAGCCAGATAACTCAATGGCTGGGCGAAGAATTTCCTGCCCTAATCTTATCAACTAGTTCCCTCCATCTTCTTTGGCCCCTGCTCAAGGCAGAGTCTACAAACTCTAGGGGCCCCAAAACCCGTATGTCTGCTGCTTCTTCCTCGCTCCAAAACCTGGTCCCGAAACCTTTCTCTCTGTGCCTTCTCTTCCTCTTGGGACCCAGAAATCCCATATTTTCCTCTCCACTCAGCAATTGGCTTCTGCCTCCTTTATTGACACAATCAAGAACCAATTCGGGAATCGAGGGAATCGACACCTCCCTCTAGTTACTAGCATGTCACATGGCATCTGTAATAGCCTTCTCTTACTTGCATGTATATAAGCACCATGTACCCGAAAGTGCTATGAATTTCACTAACATTTCCTTGTACTTGAATATTGAATTTTCTGGATCAAACTATGACAATTGGAAAGGTAAGAAACCACCAACTTTGTGTTCCCAGGAGGGGTGTGTGTGTGTGTGTGTGTGTGTGTGTGTGTGTGTGTGTGTGTGTGTAAGTAAAATTAAGAAAAACAAGACAAAATTTTAAAACACCATACTTTGTTTATTCTAAATTACTTGAAAACTAAGGTGTGTAATCCAGCCTAATGAAATGCAGTGAGTGCTCATGGTCCAGGTGGCCTTGCTTAAATCCAAGGCGCAAGCACATGCAGGTTCAGGACTCAGCCAATCAGGACAGAACACATGAGCAATGTGGCTGTGGCATTGGCTCTGAAGTCTTGTCTTTTACATTTTTCACAGCAGGAATAATCATTTAAAGCTCCTGTAATGTGGCTATGCCTCCCAGCACACAAAATCAATGATCTAACTGTGGAGTGTCCAAACGCTCATTTAGATTTCCTCTCTTGACTAGAAATGTAATTTTAAATTGCCTGGCTTTCCTTCTCTAGAAATCAAATGTGTCAAGAATTTATTTTATTTTTTAAAATCACAAGTAATAGAGGCCAAGTAAGTGACGGGACCACCGACATTGTTTATGAAGCAGCAGGGCCCCTCCCCCTCCTGCATCTCATACTTAGAAAGCAATGTAAGTACTGGAGCTGAATTAATAGGAAAAAGCCATTTAGAGTCTCATTTAAAAGAAGCCACTTTATTTCCTTTACTTTTGCCATGAGACAAATAATCATATAATAATTCACAAGCAACTCAGCAAGGAAAGACAACAAATGCAGACAAGATAAGAGCCACAGAGACTTTGTCTCTATTATTCTCATCTCTATATTCCATCCTCAGCCCACATGTGGCATTCACACGCTTGTTTATTGAGGAGACTGGGGAAATGATAGAAAAATACCTTATCTGCCCAAACAAAGGAACTTTAGAGAATAAATAAAGCTTTGAATTTCCAGAACAGTCAAGTGAGCTCTCCGGGTGTTATTTATTTTGGCATCCCTGTAGCATCCCTTCTTCTGACTATAAATCTTTATATTATGTTACAGTTTTCTGTGTCTGGGTATGTGTCCTGTCTCCTTAAGACATGAAGGAAATAAACAACCCACCACTCAAGAGCTTGAATAGCTCTGTCCCACAGATAGGAAAGAAGAAGAGCAATAAGGCACATGGGGTCACCAAGTGAGCCCTTGTCCAAAGAAGGTCTACAGAAAAGCACGTTTCTGTTTATCTCCCTGGATATATTTGCATGTGCATGTATGTTCCTGTAGAGGCCAGAAGAAGGTGATGGATCTCCAGGGCTAGAGTTACAGGTATATTTTTGAGCCACATAATATGAGTACTAGGAATTGAACTCCAGCAAAATCATTTGATTCAAAATCTAAATTACACTATGATTAGAATAAGATATTAATATATCGCTATCTACTGTCTTTATCCACTCTCACTTCCAAAGAGGAGGGGCACTATGCTTTCATTTACATGCAAATTAGTAAAACACAGTACTGTACAATTGAGTCAAAATAAGTCCTCCTTGAGGCTTCAGACTAGTATTTCTACATGTTTACTCCTTTTTACATTTCTGACATTTATTCTCACCTTCAATGATTAACATGGTTTTAATCTAGATAAGGAAGTATGGCTCAAAGCACTTATAAGAACATTCTTAAATGCAAGTCCAAATTCTAGCCCATTAACCTGTTTCTTTGAAATATTTTCATCATCTTTCTCTTACTAAAACTGACAGAGAATCCTCTTATGTGGAGCAGTGGGCTGCGCCTGGTCTCTAGTCGAGCATAGGTCTGGAATTTCAGAGACCCAGTGGGTGATGATTTCCACCTACATGGGACAGAAGGTGTTCAATCATGTCTCCTGGACCCCTGGCTACTATCGAAGTTATTGCTCCACAGCCCCCACAGGAGAGGTGTGTGGCTATCAGTCATGTAGGAACAGCACCAAGCCTTCCCACATGCAAATAAGGTTTCCTCCAAACTCTCAGTCCAAGCCAATGAGAGCTACCTGCAATGGAACCCTGAATCACCCCCATAACTGTATATAAATCCTATCCAGGGAATTAAAGGTATGAGAGAACTACTCAGTCATCTGAGACTTTTGTTACAAGAGCTGTAACACTTGGGAAGAGATCTTCTCTCCTGAAGCATCACCTGAGGTCCTGCTGCACTCCTCACTGGAGAGTGGGCTTCTTGTCAGCCCAACCCAACCTGACTCAGTACAGAGCAGCTCAGAGTTACTGAGTGACCTGGAAGGCACTACAGAGACTTTGTCTCCCTGCCTGCATTCATTTCCTTTTGCTGGAAGCCTTGCACAAGGCCTGGCCAGAGATCTCCCTGGAAAACTTCTGGTACTCAGGCCCACACTCCTCTTCTTCCAATAGACGCTTAGGAAGTATCCTGTATTTTTATTATTATCATTATTATCATTATCTACTTACACAAGGACTTGAGATGACTTGAGAGAACTGAATCTCAAGTAAGTAACATAACCAGACAACATTGGCACATTTTTACTTTTAATAGCCTGCCAGTGTAGAAGAAGAAGAGAAATAGTAAACATTTAATTTAGAATAGAACTATATAAAAACAAAACAATGTTAGTTTAATTCTTTAAGACAAGAAATGGAGAGATGGTTCACTGCTGAAACATATCAAGCCTGCTTTAGTTTATTGTCCTGAGTCATTTAATCTCAATTGCTTTTTTTAAAAAATAAAGTTGATAGTTACTCTACCTGAATTTGTAGTCTGTGATTATAATAGGAGCACTGTTGTCACTGATAGAAAGACAGAAAGAGATCTCAGTAACTCTGATGTACAAAATGACATGTTTTTAGTCATGGGCTATATCTGAGTCATCTCTTAATAGTCTAGAGTTAATGATTTTGTACATAAAATCCTAAATTTTGGATTAGGGACATTGGGCTAAAAGAATAATGCCCCCAAATATTGCTATTTGGTATGCTTGGAAGTTTGAAATAAAAAGCAGCCCAGAAACAATTTTACACTGTCTCTGAAGTTCAGAGATAGCGCTTTCCCTATCTGTCTAAGGGATGCGCCTTTGAAAAAAATGTGAGTTGAGTCATGTCTTGCTTTTCCCCAGTCCTGGATGCTACGAGTGAAGGTTGTTCACATGGAGAACGCTAAAACCTCCATGCTCAGGACACTGGGACCAGATCAATTCTCTCCTATTTTCTCAAAGATTACAATCTAAGGAGTTTCACTGTATAAAACAACCACCTTTGCTTGTAGTGCAGTTCCTCCTCTGTCCAAACTACTTACCTAATTGTTCCTCATTACTGCTCTTCAAAAAACTCCTGTGAAGGTTCTATGCCTCAGTATAGGGAAATGCCAGGACCAGAAAGTAGGAGTGGGTAGGTTGGTGAGCAGCGGGAGTGGGGAGAGGATAGGGAATTTTGGAGGGGAAACTAGGAAGGGGGATAACATTTGAAATATAAATAAAGAAAATATAATAATAATAATAATAATAATAATAATAATAATAATAATAATAATAATAAACTCTACCAGAGCCCACTATTTCCTCCTGTTATGTTCAAGGACTTTCGTATTCATTATATTCAAGGACAGGAGATCCACATAAAATATGAGAACCAAATAAGAGCCAGGGGGTTCAATCTTTTTTTCCCTTACTATTTTTTATTAGATACTTTCTTTATTTACATTTTAAGTGTTATCCCCTTTCCCAGTTTCCCCTCCAAAAATCCCCTATCCTCTCCTCCATCCCCCTGCTCCCCAGCCCTTCCATTCCTGGTCCTGGCATTTCCCTATACTGTGGCATAGATCCTTCACAGGACCTAGGGCCTCTCCTCCAATTGATGACCAACTAGGCCATCCTCTGCTACATATACAGCTAGAGCTCCAATTCCACCATGTGTTTTCTTTGATTGGTGGTTTAGTTCCAAGGAACTCTGGGGGTACTGGTTAGTTCATATTGATGTTCCTCCTATGGGGCTTCAAAACCCTTCATCTCCTTGGATGCTTTCTCTAGTTCCTTCATTGAGGACCTTGTGCTCCATCCAATGGATGATTGTGAGCATCCATTTCTGTATTTGCCAGGCACTGGCGAAGGCCCTCAGGAGACAGCTATATCAGGCTCCTGTCTGCAAGCATTTGTTGGCATCTGCCATAGTGTCTGGGTTTGGTGGTCGTTTATGGGATAGATTCCCAAGTGGGGCAGTCTCTGAATGGTTGTTCCTTCAGTCTCTGCTCCAAACTTTGTCTCTGTAACTCCTTCCATGAGATAACCCAATCACAAAAGAACACACATGATATGCACTCACTGATAAGTGGATATTAGCCCAGAAGCTCAGAATCCTTCTTAGAAGGGGGAACAATATAGCCATGGAAGGAGAAGGTTCAATCTTAAATAGCATTTTAAAGGAAAGAAAGGAAAGGTAACACTTGGAATGAAGTAAAGATGAATGGACATGGAAAGGAGTGATTAAATTTATGTAAACAAAGAGACAAAGGAAGGTGCTTTGATTTGTTCATTGTTTGGTATAAGGAGGATTTCTAGATGAGAGCTGAGGAATGTTTTAACATGCTGTCTTAGTCAGGGTTTCTATTCCTGGACAAACATCATGACCAAGAAGCAAGTTGGGGAGGAAAGGGATTATTCGGCTTACACTTCCATACTGCTGTTCATCACCAAGGAAGTCAGGACTGGAACTCAAGCAGGTCAGAAAGCAGAAGCTGATGCAGAAGCCATGGAGGGATGTTCCTTACTGGCTTGCTTCCCCTGGCTTGGTCAGCCTGCTCTCTTATAGAACCAAGACTGCCAGCCCAGAGATGGTCCCACCCACAAGGAGCCCTTGATCACTAATTGAGAAAATGCCTCACAGCTAGATCTCATGGAGGCATTTCCCCAACTGAAGCTTCTTTCTTTGTGATAACCCAGCTGTGTCAAGTTGACACAAAAATCTAGCCAGTACACATGCCAAGATAACATTCATGAAGGAAGTGAACTGAATACTGTTCATGGACAAATAAACCAAGTGTGAATGATAAGGCTAGATTATGGGTGGAAGATACTAATGTTGTGTTGAGCTATAATAGAAGAGTCTTAGTTTGTTTCTACTAGGACCTTGGAAGAGTTGGGCAGCAGATTTTCACAGCATACTGCTTGTACTAAATTAAAGTATACCAGGCTAGGTTTATTTAGCAACCAAAATTTATTTTAAAATTGTTCTGTTGATTAGAATTCCAAGATCAGGGTATCAGGGAACTGGATCCTTCTGAGCACTGACATAAGGATCTAATCTGAATGTCTTTCTCTGGTTTGCAGATAAACATCTTTGGGGCTTGCAATTGCCTTCCCTTATTTACCACAGATGTGACTATGTCTAATTCCATTTTCCTGTCTGGATACTGATCATAATGTAGTAAGACCTGATCATACCATCCTTAGGGAGGTGAAATGTAATGAGTTACATGACAATCTTTCTTTTTTATATATTCATCTTCAGTGTCACACAAGCATATGTCCTGTCTTTCCTGAAGTCATGTAAGAATATGTCACTCTTTGTTAACAGAACATGTATTATTGCATGCTGGTCATAATCAGATCTAACTCTATCTTCTCACATCAAAACCACAGCCTTCTTTGAATAAATTATTTAGTTTGATACAGGCATTCTTTCTGAAAGTCAGATCCCTCTTTCAAAGTCTTGTACAGCATTCATGTTTACCTTGAGCCCTTCTAGGTGACTTCTTATAGAGTGAAAGATGATAGATGGTGACATTAACATCTCAGACTCTAACCCTGGCTTTGTCACTCACTAGCACACTGGTCTCTGAGAGGATTGGAATTAATGCAGAACAAAGTAACATCCATCACATGAAATTCTCCTGAAGATAAAAATTAAATCACTCAAGTTACCCAAATGTGTCCCACGTGCCCTGAATGATTAGATATTCTTGCCTGATTTCCCATGTTGTGTCCTATTTCTATATGTATGTAGGTATGTAGATATGTAATGCTTATAATCTTTAACATGTTGGTGTATTTAAAATGATCTGTGTCTAGTATACAGTGGTAGTCATTAACCACTGATGTTAGTATTCATATTAAAGTCTAAAGTCATGCCCAACCTAGATTCTACCACATAGAACACACAAACAAAGTCTATGTAAATCAGAATTATTGGAGAAGAATAAAGGACATAACATTTCATCTCTTTCTCATAGTCTATAAAATTCAATGAAGCACATTTTTTTAAAAGAGATGGAAGACCTAGTTCACACTCTGCCTACATTATGTATCTCTAGATATATGAACAACTGATCTATTTAGCTATTTTTCTTGTGTTGTGTAACAGCTTTTTCTGAGATTGAGATATTTCATGTTGGAGGGAAACTTGTTATAACATGCTTACAGGGAGATGAAACACAGAGTGTTCTAAAGGAAGATGAAATACAGCAGGGAAGCTCCTTAAGAAAGAAAGTAAGCAACTGAAAATAGCTTTTTAAAAAAGTTCCTGAAACTGACTAGATTTACAAGGCTCCTCCCTATCAAAGAGTAAATAAACTGTAAAGACCCATGAAAGGGAACCCTCAGAGAAGCCCAACTGCCTGAAACAAACACAGACCAACCTAGGAGAAACAAAGGGCAACTGAGCTACCCGCAAGAGGCTCAAGCCAACTGAGTCCCCATACCCATCCTGTCCCCACCCAGGGAAAGAAATTGTCCAATCTATTGATCTGCCTGCAGCTTGTTCAGTGTGCTGCTCCAGGTTACCAACTTTTGTGAGCTGTCACCCATGCTGGGGTTGGCTTTGATGACTCATCTCTCTTTGATACATTCCTGCTCTTTTATGTAACCCATCACCAACATTCCCCCAAGAAAACTAATTGGTTCACCCAGTGGGACTCTGGCAGTATCCATATTGGGGTCTGTTGTAGGCTCCCTTTCTGGGGTAAGAAGATGTGCTTTGTATCTCAACTGGAAAGTCTTTCATATAACACCTTGAGTGTTCTAAGTATAGAAAAATAGATAATATTTCACCTTAATCACCAGGATCTCATAATTCTGTGCCCACTTCCTATGCCATTTATCACCCTACCAAAAAAGAAGTCAATTCCATACCACCCAGCTGTCACCTACCAACAAAACAATCATATGAATATATTACATTATATTGTAATGTATATTAATTGTCAGCCATCTTTATAAAAATTGGCTAATTAGTTCATCAATAATACTTAAGGGCCTTTCTTTCCTCTGCACAGTCCCTCGTATGACTTTATTTTGTGTTTTTCTTTTTTTTTTATAGGCAGGATTTTGGCTGCCTGTGCCATGATCACATTAAGTCTACTAATGGTAGTCATAAGTCAGAGCAGGCGAAGGGATGAACTCAGAGCCCAGAAGCAATTAATATAGCTTTTAAGGTTTTGGATGAATGACTACACCAGGAACAACATCTTAGTAAAATGGACTTGAAGCCATGTGGCAGGCTTTAGATTCATCCAGAGGCTTAATTTCTTTTCAGTAGGGACAAGAAGATGATCTTAAATTCAGCAATACCATATGCTAGAGGAAAGAGAACATATGGGAAGATATTTAAGGGAAAAACATAACCATTGCTGAATCAAGCTCCATAGAGTTTGATTAAACTCAATAGAGTTAATTATTTCATTTTAGAGGTAACTTCCAGACAACTGACTATTTTGTTTTCTTTCTCTTTGGCTAAGTTTGAAATAGATCTTGGAAGAGCAGTCAGAAGTGTCTTTAAAAAAATAGTAGAGGCAGCTTTGCAAAGTAGTTTGAATATCTTTGTAGTCAGCATGAGTGTTTAACTGTACTCCAATAATTAGGAGCTCCCCAACCTCAGACAAGTTACAAAACCCCAGAGAACACAGTTCTCTAATCTATATAATAAGGACAAAATTACCCACCTTATTCAATTGTGTTGTGTTCTGTTTGGTGATTTATGGTACCTGGATGATGCACATATATATTTAATAGCATAATTTCCATCACAGTAACCATTAAATGTTGGTCATACTGTTCCCAAATTATGCTTTTCATAGCTTATCCAAGTAAGTCTTGAACATTCAGTATTAATGGAAAGCCAGGGAACCAAACACATTGAAAGCTCAGGTTGGAGGAGAAATGATTATTATAGACCCTTATAGAACCCTAAATCTTCTTTAGGACATTCCAGGTTTGCCTGGTCAATTAGTAGTCCACAATTACCCTTCACAATCTCATGTCCTTTTTTTATTATTAAGTTAAAATTTATAATAAGCAATCATTGAGTTTTACAAGTAAAGGACATTTTCCCTTATTCTGTAGGTGAGCTAACAGGGTTCTTTTCTTTTCTTTTCTTTTCTTTTCTTTTCTTTTCTTTTCTTTTCTTTTCTTTTCTCTTCTTTTCTTTTCTTTTCTTTTTTCTTTTTCTTTTTCTTAAGTTGGTTTGTTTTGTTTTGTTTTTAAACTTTTGTCACTATTTTTTATTGGTTATTTTATTTATTTACATATCAAATGTTATTTCCCCTTCCCAGTTTCTCCTCTGCAAATCTCCCATGCCATCCCCCATCCCCACTGCTTCTATGAGGGTGCTCCCCACCCACCCACCAACTCCAACATCACTGCCCCAGCATCCTTCTAGACTAAGGCATCAAGCAAGCCTCTACAGGACCAAGGGCTTCCCCTCTCACTGATGCCAGATACAGCAATCCTCTATAACCTATGCAACTAGAGCCATGGGTCCCTCCATGTATACTCTTTGGTTGATGGTTTTGTCCCTGGGAGTGAAAAGGTCAGCTCAGGAACTTTGGGAAGGTCAAAAAATACTCCCCCCCCACTCTAGAAGGGAGAGGCTAATTAGCAGCCTACTGCTACTGGAAGAGTAGCAGATCACAGGCAGAACCGACCTGCAGGTGGGAACATATTCTGCAGAACTGACCTTGCCCACCTTCAGACAAGGGAAGTCCTTGTCACCTCATTCCCTAAAGACCAATCAGTTTAAAGGGTGCACTGTTCTGTCAATCATATTGTGCTTAGTTGCTGATGCTCTGTTCTGCCCCAGGAAAGAGAGACCCTTGGTCTTGCGAAGATTATATGCCCCAGTACAAGGAAATGCCAGGGCCAGGAAGCAGGATGGGTGGGTTGGGGAGCAGGGCAGGGAGAGGGTATAGGGATGTTGGGGGATAGCATTTGAAATGTAAATGAAGAAAATATCTAATAAAAAAAAACCACTCTGGAAATCAATTTGGCATTTCCTCAGAAAATTAAAAATAGTTCTTCCTTAGGACCTAGCTGTACCACTCCTGGGCATATACTCAAAAGATGCTCTAACACATAACAGGGACACATGCTACACTATGTTCACAGAAGCCTTATTTATAATAGCCAGAAGTTGGAAATAACCCAAATGTCCTTCAATGGAGGAATGGATACAGAAAATGTGGTGCATTTACACAATGGAGTACTACTTGGCTATTAAAATCAATGACTTCATGAAACTCACAGGCAAATGGGTGGAACTAGAAAAAAAGCTCAGAATACCTAAAGTACAACTCACAGACCATATGAAGCTCAAGAAGAAGGAAAACAAAAATGTGAATGCCTCAGTAGTACTTGGAAGAGGGAACAAAATAATCACTGGAGGTAGAGGGAGGGATCTGAGAGGGAGAGAAGAGGTAGAGGGAAAAGGGGAGGCAGGATCAGGTCTGGGAGGAGACGGGTATGGGGGAAGTACAAAGGGTCAGGAATTGAATGGAAGTGTGTAGCAATAGGAGATGGAGGAATTGAGGCTTACTTTTTATATCTCTAGCAATAAGAGTAGATCAAGCTGTGAATTGGGCATCGACAGTGATTTTCTTCAGTGTTTCTTCAAAACTGGGAGAAATGAATTCATCTTTCTGATGTGTGGAGAAGCAGTCATCATGGTCACAAGTGGTCCTAACAAGTATAAACTCTTTAATTACTGAATCAAGGAGACTTCCCAGGTAGAAGCTCCAAGGCTTAAGGATAACTCTATGGAAGGAACCAGTTGGTTTATAGCAATACTCACTATTCCCCTGGGAAGTTTTGTAACACTTCAGTGTTGGTGTGGCCCTTCTATGGTAAATAGGCAGGTCTGACTAGCTTTCATGGATTTGGTTACAACCACCATGTCCTAATTCATTGACAACTTATTTTTCTTATTACATATGGAAAGATGAATTCTAGTTGGCATGGATAGAATTGATACTCAATACTGCTTGAGTTTCTAATAACCTGAGACTAGATAGGACAGGGACCTAGGGTAAAAACCAAATACTACTGTGCTGCTAACAGAAAAACTCATAGTTCTGTGTCTTGCTCAACTATTTTAGAGTTTAAGGGTCTGAGACTTGCTGAAGGAAAACCCTAGACTCAAACAATATTTGAGAAAGAGCATTTATTCTGCAGAAACAACTAGCATGCTAGGGTCAATCATTTATTCAAAATAGCGACTCCAAGTGAGCTCACAGGCTCCTTTTAAACACAGCTAGGGGAATTTTAGGGATGGTTAGGTAATTTTTAATATGATTGACAACGTAAGCAGCAGTTACCTTAGTATATTTCTAATTGGTTCCTATGTTAGTTTCATTGGTTTTCGTCAGGCCTTAGAAAAATTCCAGGAAATGTCTCAGTCCTTGGACTGCTTCTCTCCCTGAGCTAGAAGTCAGAGCCATACCTGATTAATGACCCATTGTCTATGATTTTTCCAAGAAGTCTTGCCTGCTTCTTTGGGAAACTGAAAACTAGGCCTTGGTACAAAGTAGAGTACATTTCAGTTAGACCTCACAGAAGAAGCTTCCTCCTGCAGAAGATAGGAACGAACAAATGCAGAGCCCAACAGCAGGAGTAAATCTCCTCCCAGATATGCCCGGCAATGAAAACACAACACAATTAATATGATTACGTGCTGTGCACTAGGATTGTGCAGATCTACCATTTTACTACCATCTTCCACATCTATGAGACCACTTAGAACTTGCAGTTTCTCCAGACCATGTGCTTCTGCTCTGCTCTTCTTCTTCTTCTTCTTCTTCTTCTTCTTCTTCTTCTTCTTCTTCTTCTTCTTCTTCTTCTTCTTCTTCTTCTTCTTCTTCTTCTTCTTCCTCCTCCTCCTCCTCCTCCTCCTCCTCCTCCTCTGCATCCTCTCCCTCTTCCATTTTCTCCTTCTTCTCTCCCTCCCACCTTCTGTTCCACCTTCCCTTTTATCTGCCCAATCATCAGCTCTCCTTCATTTTACAAATTAAGGTGGGAAGCATGTTTAATGGAAATCACCTGAGTGCTGATTCATTCCTTGTTTGCAGCCACTCAAAAGAGAATGGAATTATTATCAAATATAATTAGCCCCAGGGCTATCCACAACAGAGACCTTGGAACGTTCAGCCCTAAATTGGATGTCTCCATCAAATCCCATTCCTTGGGGCTCAGGAAACTGTGTGGAGGAGATGGCAGAAAGAGGGTCAGTGCTAAAGGGATGGATGAGGTCAAGCAATCAAGACCTTTTAGACATAACAGGGCTGGCACGCACAGAACTAAAACTGATGCAGCATTTATGTGGCCTGCATGAGTCTGCACCAAATGCAGTTCTAGAACTGAAAGTCAGAATGGACAATTGCCCCCTGCTTAATCCAGTCTATCGCCAGTTGATAAGTCACTTACTAATGAAAATTAGTTTTCTCCAAGAGAATTGCATTGGGGATGCAAGCCACTCTCAAGGGTAGGTCTCATGCCCAATAGTAGATGGCCAAGAGAAAACAAACACAATGATATGTTTGTGTTAAGTCAGGGGATTTTTTTACAGGTCCTTTGCAAATATGTGATGGTTTCCAATTTGTGTCTTTATGGGAATCCTATATGTGCAAACTTTGGGGTCTTTGCATCTACATATGTTTCTTATGGTTTTCCTTTGCCTATTTTTTTTTCTTGTTTAGTTCTATTCTGAATTTGATTTGTTTTATCTTATTATTATTCCTTAGAGCCCATGTTTTTTGTAATGAGACAGAAATGATGAGATTCTGAATGGAAGTGGAGGCAGTGAATATTTGGGAGGAGTAGAGGGAGGAGGATGGGAAAAACACAATACATTGTACGAAAAAAATATATTTTCTTTTTTCTTTTTTTTTTTTTTTTGGCTACACATCCATACCTCAAGTTGTTATGGAAAAGAAAAATAGAGGTCATTGGTCATAAATATCTAAAACATTTTTTCTTTTTTTTTTTATTAGATATTTTCTTCATTTACATTTCAAATGCAATCCCTATACCCTCCCCAAGCACTGCTCACCTACCCACTCACTCCCACTTCTTGGCCCTGGCATTTCCCCTGTACTGGGGCATATAAAGTTTGCTAGACCAAGGGGCCTCTCTTCCCAATAATGGCCGACTAGGCCATCTTCTGCTACATATGCAGATAGAGACATGAGCTCTGGGGGTACTGATTAGATCATATTGTTGTTCCACCTATAGGGTTGCATATACCTTTGGATCTTGGGTACTTTCTCTAGCTCCTATATTGGGGACCCTGTGCTCCATTTATAGATGATAATGAGCATCCACTTCTTTATTTGCCAGGCACTGACAAAGTCTCACAGGAGACAGCTATATCAGGGTCCTTTCAGCAAAATCTTGCTGGCATATGCAGTAGTCTCTGTGTTTGGTGGCTGATTATGGGATGGATCCCCGGGTGAGGAAGTCCCTGGATTGTCCATCCTTTCCTCTTAGCTCTAAACTTTGTCTCTGTAACTCCTTCCAGGGATATTTTATTCCCTATCCTAGGGAGGAGTGAAGTATCTTCCTTCTTGGTCTTCCTTCTTGATTTTCTTGTGTTTCTGAAGTTGTATCTTGAGTATTCTAGGTTTCTGGGCTAATGTCCACTTATCAGTGAGTGCATATCAAGTAATTTCTTTTGTGATTGGGTTACCTCACTCAGGATGATATCCTCCAGATACATCCATTTGCTCAAGAATTTCATAAATTCATTGATTTTAATAGCTGTGTAAATGTACCACACTTTCTGTATCCATTCCTCTGTTGAGGGACATCTGGGTTCTTTCCAGCTTCTGGCTATTATAAATAGGGCTGCTATGAACATAGTGGAGCATGTGTCCTTATTACCATTTGGAACATCTTCTGGGTACATGCCCAGTAGAGGTATTGCTGGATCTTCCTGTAGTACTATGTCCAGTTTTCTGAGAAACCTCCAGACTGATTTCCAGAGTGAATGTACCAGCTTGCAATCCCAACAGCAATGGAGGAGTATTCCTCTTTCTCCACATCCTTGCCAGCATCGCTGTCACCTGAATTTTTGATCTCAGCCATTCTGACTGTTGTGAGGTGGAATCTCAAGGTTGTTTTGATTTGTATTTCCCTATGATTAAGGATGTTGAACATTTTTTCAAGTGCTTTTCAGCCCTTTAATACTCTCAGTTGAGAATTCTTTGTTTAATTTTCTCAGTTGAGAATTCTTTGTTTAATTTAATATTCTCAGTTGAGAATTCTTTGTTTAGCTCTGTATCCCATTTTTAATGGGGTTATTTGAATTTCTGGAATCCAGCTTTTTGAGCTCTTTATATATATTGGATATTAGTCCCCTATCAGATTTAGGATTGATAAAAATCCTTTCCCAATCTGTTGGTGGCCTTTGTGTCTTATTGATGACAGTATCTTTTGCCCTACAGAAGCTTTGCAATTTTATGAGGTCCCATTTCTTGATTTTAGATCTTGCAGCAAGGCCATTGCTGTTCTGTTTAGGAATTTTTCCCCTGTGCCCATATCTTCGAGGGTTGTCCCCACTTTCTCCTCTATATACTTCAGTGACTCTGGTTTTATGTAGAGTTTTTTGATCCACTTAAATTTCAGCTTTGTACAAGGAGATAAGAATGGATCAATTCTAATTCTTCTACTTGATAACCTCCAGTTGTACCAACGCCATTTGTTGAAAATGTTGTCTTTTTTCCACTGGATGGTTTTAGCTCCTTTGTCAAAGATCAAGTGACCATAGGTGTGTGGATTCATTTCTTGGTCTTCAATTCTATTTAATTGATTTACCTGGATGTTGCTGTACTAGTACCATGCAGTTTTTATCACTGTCACTCTGTAGTATAGCTTTAGGTCAGGCATGGTGATTCCACCAGAGGTTATTTTATTGTTGAGAAGAGTTTTTGCTATTCTAGGTTCATTGTTATTCCAGATGAATTTGCAAATTGCCCTTTCTAACTCAGTGAAGAATTGAGTTGGAATTTTGATGGGGATTGCATTGAATCTGTAGATTGCTTTTCGCACAGTAGCCATTTTTACTATATAAATCCTGCCAATCCATGGGCATGGGAGATCTCTCCATCTTCTGAGATCTTCTTCAATTTCTTTCTTCAGAGACTTGAAGTTCTTATCATACAGATCTTTCACTTCCTTAGTTAAAGTCACACCAAAGTATTTTATATTATTTGTGACTATTGTGATGGGTGTTGATTTCCTAATTTCTTTTTCATCCTGTTTATCCTTTGTGTAGAGAAAGGCCGTTGATTTGTTTGAGTTAATTTTATATCCAGCTACTGCACTGAAGCTGTTTATCAGGTTTAGGAGTTCTATGGTGGAATTTTTAGGGTCACTTATATATACTATCATATCATCTGCAAATAGTGATATTTTGACTTCTTCCTTTCCAATTTGTATCCCCTTGATCTCTGTTTGTTGTCAAATTGCTCTGGCTAGGACTTCAAGTACTATATTAAATAGGTAGGGAGAAAGTGGGCAGCCTGGTCCAGTCCCTGATCTTAGTGGGATTGCTTCCAGCTTCTCTCCATTTACTTTGATGTTGGCTACTGGTTTGCTGTATATTGTTTTTTATTATGTTTAGGTATAGGCCTTGAATTCCTGATCTTTCCATGACTTTTATCATGAAGGGTTGATTGATTTTCTCAAATGCTTTCTCAGTGTCTAATGAGATGATCATGTGATATTTGTCTTTTTGTTTTGTTTTGTTTTGTTTTTTTGTATAGTGGATTACATTGATAGATTTCCTTATATTAAACAATGCCTGCATCCCTGGGATGAAAACTGCTTGGTCATGATGGATGATCGTTTGATGTGTTCTTGGATTTCATTTGCCAGGATTGTATTGAGTATTTTTGCATCGATATTCATAAGGGAAATTGGTCTGAAGTTCTCTTTCTTTGTTGGATCTTTGTGTGGTTTAGGTATCAGAGTAATTGTGGCTTCATAGAATGAATGGGGTAGAGTACCTTTTGTTTCCATTTTGTGGAATAGTTTGAGGAAAGTTGGAATTAGGTCTTCTTTGAAGGTCTGATAGAACTCTGCACCAAACCCATCTGGTCCTGGGCTTTTTTTGGTTGGGAGACTATTAATGACTGCTGCTATTTCTTTAGGGGAAATAGGACTGTTTAGATTGTTAATCTGATCCTGATTTAACTTCAGTAACTGGTTTCTGTCTAGGAAGTTGTCCATTTCATCCAGGTTTTCCAGTTTTGTTGAGTATAGCCTTTTGTAGTAGGATCTGATGATGTTTTTGATTTCCTCAGTATCTGTTGTTATGTCTCCTTTTTTATTTCTGAGGTTGTTAATTAGTATACTGCCCCTGTGTCCTCTAATTAGTCTGGCTAAGTGTTTATCTATCTTGTTGATTTTTCTCAAAGAAGAAGCTCCTGATTTGGTTGATTCTTTGAATAGTTCTTTTTTTCCCCCACTTGGTTGATTTCAGCCCCGAGTTTGATTATTTCCTGCCCTCTACTCCTCTTGAGTGAATTTGCTTCCTTTTGTTCTAGAGCTTCTAGTTGTGCTGTCAGACTGCTAGTGTATGCTCTTCCTAGATTCTTTTTGGAGGCACTCAGAGCTATGAGTTTTCCTCTTGGGAATGCTTTCATTGTGTTCCATAAGTTTGGGTATGTTGTGGCTTTGTTTTCTTTAAAGTCTAAAAAGTCTTTAATTTTTTCTCTATTTCTTCCTTGATCAAGCTATCATTGAGTAGAGTGTTCTTCAGTTTCCATGTGAATGTTGGCTTTCTATTATTTTTGCTGTTATTGAAGATCAGCCTTAGTCCCTGGTGATCTGATAGGATGCACTGGATAATTTCAATATTTTTGTATTGGTTGAGGCCTGTTTTGTGACCAATTATGTGGACACAATGTTCTGTAGATATCTGTTAAATCCATTTGTTTCATAACTTCTCTTAGTGTCCATGTGTCTCTGTTTAGTTTCTGTTTCCAGGATCTGTCCATTGGTGAGAGTGGGGTGTTAAAGTCTCCCACTATTATTGTGTGAGGTGCAATGTGTGCTTTGAGCTTCACTACAGTTTCTTTAATGAATGTGGCTGCCTTTACATTTGGAGCATAGATATTTTGAATTGATAGTTCCTCTTAGTAGATTTTACCTTTGATGAGTATGAAGTGCCCCTCCTTGTCTTTTTTGATAACTTTGGGTTGGAAGGCAATTTTATTCAATATTAGAATGGCTACTCCAGCTTGTTTCTTCGAATCGTTTGCTTGGAAATTGTTTTCCAGCCTTTTACTCTGAGGTAGTGTCTGTCTTTTTTCTGAGGTGTGTTTCCTGTAAGCAACAAAATGTTGGGTCCTGTTTGTGTAGCCAATCTGTTAGTCTATGTCTTTTTATTGGGGGATTGAGTCCAATGATATTAAGAGAAATCAAAGAAAAGTAATTGTTGCTCCCTGTCATTTTTGTTGTTAAAGATGGGAGTCTGTTCTTGTGGCTGTCTTTTAGTTTTGTTACAGGATTACTTTCTTGCTTTTTCTAGTATGTAATTTCCATCTTTGTGTTGGTGTTTTTCCTTTATTATACTTTGAAGAGCTGGATTTGTGGAAAGATATTGTGTGAATTTGGTTTTGTCATGGAATACTTTGGTTTCTCCATCTATGGTAATTGAGAGTTTTGCTGGGTATAGTTGCCTGGGCTGGCATTTGTGTTCTCTTAGTGTCTGTATAACATCTGTCCAGGATCTTCTGGCTTTCATAGTCTCTGGTGAAATACCTGGGGTAATTCTAATATGCCTGCCTTTATATGTTATTTGACCTTTTTCCCTTACTGCTTTTAATATTCTGTCTTTATTTAGTGCATTTGTTGTTCTGATTATTACGTGTTGGGAGGAATTTCTTTTCTGGCCCAGTCTATTTGGAGTTTTGTAGGCTTCTTGTATGTTCATGGGCATCTCTTTCTTTAGGTATGGTAAGTTTTCTTCATAATTTTGTTGAATATATTTGCTGGACCTTTAGGTTGAAAATCTTCATTCTCATCTACTCCTATTATCCATAGGTTTGGTCTTCTCATTGTGTCCTGGATTTTCTGGATGTTTTGAATCAGGATCTTTTTGCATTTTGCATTTTCTTTGATTGTTGTGTCCATGTTTCCTATGGAATCTTCTCCACCTGAGATTGTTTCTTCCATCTCTTGTATTCTGTTGCTGATGCTCACATCTATGGTTCCTGATTTTTTTTCCTAGGGTTTCTATCTCCAGAGTTGTCTCACTTTGGGTTGTCTTCATTCTTTCTACTTCCATTTTTAGATCTTGGATGGTTTTCTTCAATTCCATTATCTGTTTGGTTGTGTTTTCCTGTAATTCTTTAAGGGGTTTTGTGTTTCTTCTACCTGTTTAGCAGTGTTTGCCTGTAATTCTTTAAGGACTTCTACCTGTTTAGCACTGTTCTCCTGTGATTCCCTGAGGGATTTTTGTGTTTTCTCTTTAAGGGCTTCTCCTTGTTTAGCAGTATTCTCCTGTGATTCCTTCAGGGATTTTTGTGTTTCCTCTTTAAGGGCTTCTACCTGTTTAGCAGTGTTCTCCTGTATTTCTTTAAGTGAGTTATTAATGCCCTTCTTTAAATCTTCTACCACCATCATCAGGTAATGATTTTAAATCTGCATCTTGCTCTTTGGGTGTGTTGGGGTATCCAGGACTCATTGTGGTAGGCATACTGGGTTCTAATGATGCCTAGTGTTCTTAGTTTCTGCTAGTAAGATTCTTTTCATTTGCTTTTCACCATTTGGAAATCTCTGATGTTAATGTTCCAGCTGTCTCTGGTTGGAGCTTGATCCTCCTGTGATTCTGTTAGCCTCTGTCAGCACTCCTGGGAGTCCAACTCTCACCTGAGTTCCAGTATTCAGAGCACCCTCTGCAGGCAAGCTTTTCTCTTGCAGGGCAGGTGTCTAGCAGTCTGGAGCTCAGATCCACCTCCTGAGTTCTGGGGTCAGAACCCTCCCTGAAGACTCTCCTCTGACAAGGAATGTGCCCAGGGTCTGGGTCTCAGCTCGGCCTCCTGGCTGAGAATGAAGGCCCTATGGGACCCTGACTAAGAAGCTCTGTTGCTTCTATCACCCACGTGCTCTCAGGTGATCAGGAGTTCCTAGGTGTGCTAGGGGTCCCATGATCCTGAGGTGATTCGGAGGTCCTGTTCCATGGAGAGCACTCTGGAGCCCTTAGCAGCCTCCGCTGGCCTCAGAAGGAAGATGGCAGGGGTGGCCCAGGCTGGAACAGATCCCAGCCTCTGGTCGGGTGGGGTTTCTTTGTCCCTGTTCCTGCTGGCACAAGACCCTCCAAGATTCCCGAAGCTGATGCTGTGTTCCACTCACCCATGATCCCGAGGTCCAATCGTGTGGAGAGCAGTCTGGAGCCCTCAGCAGCCTCTGCTGTGCTCAGAAGGAAGATGGCCAGGGTGGTCCGACCATGATCCTGAAGTGATTACAAGGTCCTGAGGAGTGGAGAGCATTCCAGACCCCCCAGCAGCCTCTGATGGACTCAGAAGCAGAAAACTATTTTCAATAAGAGGGGAAAAAAAAACTTGGTATGTTTGAAATGTCACAGAAAAACAATTTAGGATATTTACTGAGAATTAGATTCTGACTGAGGATTCGATGGTTCTTTGTTTAAGAGTGCTTGGTATTTTTTACAGAGAATCTGAGTTCAGTTCCTAGCACCTATTTTGGAAAGTACACAACCATCAGAGGATTTTATTTTACCCTCAGAGGATCTGATTCACTCTTCTGGCTTCTGTGGGGACTTGCACAACTGTGGGACAAGAGCATACACATAAATAAAAACAAAATGTAGCTTTTTTTAAAAAGCAGATTTCTGGAATTAGTATAACTGGAAAGTGAATGTTGTCAGCCATAGAGTAGTAGTACGACTTTTTTGAATCAGCTATATTCCTAAACTTACTCCTACATGTGGTTATTTATTCAATGGCTATTGATTGAGTAAATAGAGAGGACTGAACATTATGGAGGTCTTTAACCTGGAAATTAACATTTATTTTAAGCTACAGTCATAGCAGGTTATACACAAGAGAAACTACCAATGAAAAGGCTAAGAGGCAGGTCTATACACAGAGATGTAAAAGGGGAAGTGTGTAGATAGGAAATGCTAAGAGATTATAGATGCAATATTAATAGTAGACAGACTGTGCACACCCTCGCATCCATCAAATGTGACAGTTCATTGCATAGCCAACTGAGGCAAATGGAAGAGAGTCTCACCTAAAACATGAGACTGTTTGAGGATTGGCACAAGGTCAAGTGCAGTAATGCATGCAAGTAGCACAGAGTGGGTGGCAGAATATTCAAAGTCATTGAGGATGAGCAGGTTGAAAACTTTGGGCCACTATTGCTCATCCAGGAAACATTCTTGCCTTTCCTATTTAAGGAGGAAGAGAAGAAAAAGGTTAATGGAGTCAGACCTTGGTAGAGTGCAACAAAGTGATCTGGACTCCCCCACAGAGACTTACCATGGTAGAGTGCAACCAAGTGATCTGGACTCCCCCACACACAGAGACTTAACATGGTAGAGTGCAACCAAGTGATCTGGACTCCCCCACAGAGACTTAACATGGTAGAGTGCAACCAAGTGATCTGGACTCCCACACAGAGACTTACCATGGTAGAGTGCAACCAAGTGATCTGGACTCCTCCACAGAGACTTACCATGGTAGAGTGCAACCAAGTGATCTGGACTCCCACACACAGAGACTTACCATGGTAGAGTGTAACCAAGTGATCTGGACTCCCCCACACAGAGACTTAACATGGTAGAGTGTAACCAAGTGATCTGGACTCCCACACACAGAGACTTAACATGGTAGAGTGCAACCAAGTGATCTGGACTCCCACACACAGAGACTTACCATGGTAGAGTGCAACCAAGTGATCTGGACTCCCACACACAGAGACTTACCATGGTAGAGTGCAACCAAGTGATCTGGACTCCCCCACACAGAGATTAACATGGTAGAGTGCAACCAAGTGATCTGGACTCCCACACACAGAGACTTACCATGCATAACTACAGAGCATAACTCAGGATGGCAATCATCTTGCTTCATGGAGCTACAACATTCAGGGACTAAGTTGTTTATGAATTTGAAGCATCAGATGAAAGTTTTTCCTGTGTTGTCTGATGCTAATTATGCTTTAATGTAATCTCCTTGATTGGCACTGAAAAAAAAAAAAAAAAAAAAAAAAAAAAAAAAAAAACAACCTCCCGATATCTGTTTTCTGGCAATAAGCCAGCACTGTTCAGTTAGCTCCAAATAATATTTCTGGTGTGTTTACATCATAGAAGATTTCATGTTTATCTTTCCTGAAACATGGGGATTTCAAGACTTATGTTTGCTTTTCTGTCTTCTAATAAATGTTTTCTTTGGGAATGCACTGGGGACAAAGGAGAATAGAATCAAATCATTCTCTCTTTTCCTGAGACCCAGCCTGACAATATCTTCTTCAAATGTATCAGAACTCATCATTCAACAGACTATGTTTTGAAAAGGACTGTCTCACAGCTTAGATTTACATCATCGGTTATTTCTTCCAGAGGTAAGATGTTCCACAGTCTTCTATGGCCTCTTGAAATGCCCCTGCATGTGACAAAGCATTCACTTTTCCCCTGGATTATTAAAAGAACAGAATTCAACACAACTGAGCAGATCTCCTAAAGCCATTAGTTGCCTTCTTGTCATTTTGTCATGCATTCAAGCTGTCAAAAGCTGATCTGCCTCAGGACCAAATTCAGCCATTGTCTGAACAGAGCACAAGGCTCTTTCACTCATGTATGTGTGAAGTACAAAAACATCTGGGCACAGTCCCTGTGGTCTGACAGCTAAAAGAATCTGGTTTAGAGGGCCCCAACTGCTATAATGTCAAGAGACAAAAAAATTGGATGTCCTGGTAGCTGCCACAGTGGCCATTCACACAGCTCTCTTCTGGTTGCCATGGCCACGAGCTCCAGAAAGTAATTTTGTGTTAACCTTTCCAACTCAGTCCCATGAGTGTCATTGAGACCTTGAAAAAGAAGTTGAGAGTGATGAGAACTTGGGCCTGGTATTGGTCTTCAGTGAATGATAGAATCTAGAAGCCAGTAATATCTACTTGTCAGGGTCTAGCCTTCCACTTGGAGGTTTCAGAGGCAAGCCTTTGTCGTTGATCATAAGTAGGGATGCTATCCGCAGGGTTGGAGACCAAGCTTGAAAGTTGCATTTTACTTTGTGAGCAATAAAAGTAGTTATGTTTCACTAAAATCTGTGGATTTATATAATTGCTGTACAATCTTCCTATGATAGAGGATAGAGAATCATAATGAAAACAAAAACAAAACAAAACAAAAACAAACAAACAAAAAACCCAACTCTGTTCAGTTAGTACAGAGAGAAGAGGTTCCAAAGCAGCAGCATGTCCTCTACTATTGGCTGTGAGCAACATAAATCAGCTGTAACTGGCATGGAGGTTTATTTGTTTGTTTGTTTGTTTGTTTATGTTTAGTGAACATATAATAGGAAGCTCAGATGAAGGATGCTTTAAAGAGCTGGACTTTGGGTTGCACTGATCACAAAGTAGCTTTAGAACTCAGATTTGAAGCTAACAGTTGACATTTGAGGCTATGAGTATGGGTCAGTAGTAGCAATATTTCCATTTCCTATGACTCTACCCAAGACTCAGCTCCTTGGGAAAGAAAGTTTTCCTTGACTTGGACCATACATCTTTATCCTGATTACAGATTGGTAGTCATGGATGTACTAAAATGAAAATGTGAAGGTTGTTTGATGGACATGGAGTAAGAATCACACACACACATACACACACACACACACACACACACACACACACACACACACAGACACAGGTTAAAAAGAGTTTCATTCCTATGAATTGTTTAAAATCAAAGTTGTTGGGGCATTCTCTGAACTTCCCTGATGGCTTTATAACTTGATCCCCTATCATGAGCCCCAACCGAATAATATGTAGACATTTGACAGTATCTGTCAAGATTGAATCCATGACCACAAGTGGTGGGAAAATCTGCAGTTGCTCAAGACTATGATGTCAAATACTATAGGATTTTCATAGAAACTACACATATTCTCTAATATAATTTAAATAACTTCTGACTTGCTCGTGATACTTGACACAAAGCAAATATTCTGTAAATAATTGTTATGCTGTACGGTGTAAGGAATAATGACAAAGGGAAGATGTCAGTACATGCGCAGTACAAAAGCAATTAAAAGTATTTTCCAACTGTGTTTGCTTAAATCTGTGGGTGTAAAACCTGCAAAGGATTGAGAATCACCCAAATATTTCAAGACTTTCTTCCTTGTTTCTCACTTCATTTTTTTTTTTTGTAGGTAACTTCTAAGTTGAAAATATTCTTCAGTTCCTTAAGGAAAGGGCATTCTTGTAGAGACATAATTTTAGAAAGAAAATAATGAGCATGCTGTTCAATGCCAATGCCATCGAGAACAACACAAAGAGAAGCCTTATGCATCATTCTGACCTTTTCAAATCTCAGTGCTACCTACAGGTACTGACATCTAATGAAGCCAGCCGAGTGGCATGTAGGTCAGTGTTCACGCTGCACCTGAAAGAGTTAATTAAATTTCCAAAGATTCTCTGCTGGATCCCAGGGAAGACTTTTGAAGCTATTAGTCTACAATGCCTTTAAAGACAAAAAAGCTGGATGTTTATGTGCAGGGACTGCCTCTTATGTATTCTCCCACTTAAAACAATTCCTGTTGAAATGATCATGGTTGGTCCCAAATGAAAAACAGCATAAGAAGATTCAGGAAAAGCTGAGTGTTGTGAAGTTTGAGGATTTTAAGTTCCTCCTGAGTGTGATTCGAAAGCAGAGGAAACCGTCAATTAAAACAAAAAGGACCTTGAATTCTGTGAAGGTTCTTTATGTTAGGAAGGGAGTAGGTTTGTGTTCTCTCTGTTCTCTCTCTCTCTCTCTCTCTCTCTCTCTCTGTGTGTGTGTGTGTGTATGTGTGTGTGTGCCTGTCTCTCTCTGTCCCTGTCTCTCTGTCTCTGTCTCTCTTTCTCTCTCTCCATCCTTTTATCCCTCTCCTTCTCTCTAAGTTTCCAATTTGAGTGCTATGCCACTTACATCCAGATGGTAGTCAAGATTACATGATATATAACATGACATGTCCATTCAGCAACAACAGCGCTGGTCCTCTGTGCCTTTGTAGCACTGAGACACTTAAAAGAGAGTGAAGGTGGTTGGTACTCTATCTCAACCGGTTATTTATTGCTCTAGGCATTTTCCATTTTCTCTTCAATAGTTGTGGCTTTAAGTAGAATCCTTACCATCTAAAACTGTAAAGCTTTCTGGACATTCTGAGGAAGGGAGAAGGAAGTCTTCTCTCTCTCTCTCTCTCTCTCTCTCTCTCTCTCTCTCTCTCTCTCTCTCTCTCTCTCTCCCTCTCCCTGCCTCCGCCCCTGTGCTGAGGCTGGCATGATGAGCAGTAGTCATCAGAACTGGTGCTGTCATTTCCCAGAGGTCATATAGGAACATCTTCCTGAAGCACGTGGGTTGTTGACAAATTATTCCAGGTTGGCAACTTCCATTTGGCCATTGAGCCTTTGTCAAAATCTGGAATCTTCTTACCAAGGGACAAAGGGGAACTAATATATATGTGATCATGGTGGAATTCCATTTTTAAAAAGAAATTTTCTAGACTGAGGAGAGAAAGGTACACAATGCTTTGCAAAGAAAGCTTGTGGGTCATTCACTCACCTTAACAAGCATTTATTGAGTAGATATTAAAGGTAACAGCCATGACAGATTTTAGTCTTTGAATAAAAAACATTTTAAATAATTTTGTTGGCCTCTTCATTTGGTGATAAAATAAACCACATTTCCTTAATAGTTAGCTATAGAGGGGCCTAAACTGGAAGCTAAATATATGGAAATGTTTGGTATCCTCATGGCTACATGTTAAAATAAATTGCAGAAGGACTACAAAACATTCTGTGGAAAATCAGAAAGTCCTGCCGAGTTCTGGTATACTTTGTTACTATATATATCATGTTTAACCCTCACAGGAACATCATGTAGATATTTGCTACTCACATCCACTTTAACTAAGTAAAATAACACTCAAAGATGTTACGTGGTTTTCCAATGTTCCATTTAATTATATGTACCGAATATCTACACACACACACACACACACACACACACACACACACACACCTCTCCTAAAAAGAGATTTAAAAATAGTTTATTATGGACCCAAATATAAGTGACCATGGACCAGGAACAAAGGTTCAGATTATCCCAAATTTTATGTTACCATATTGTAACAATTTTATGAAGTATAATAATAAGAAAACAAGGAAAAATCATAAATCAGGAGACTTTTAAAATACATTGGTGTAAATATCAGATAGGTGAGTTACAGCAAAGGAGGGACATCTCTGCTATAATGCTCCTATGCTATCTGATAATATTCTTCACTTTGGCTTTGTTGGACATGAGTAGCTTGTTAGGTTAATATATTCCAAAAGGTTTAATTTGGCTTTGGTGGAAGCTAGTGGCCTGTTACGTTAATACATTCCAAAAGGTTTTACCTGTTAGACACCAAGGATGCTAGTTCAGACAAAGAGGTGGGCAAGGCATAGCTATTATAAAAGCTAAAGATAGTACAAGATAAATTGTAACACATCTCCAGACCTGTGACACATTCCATTCTCTGTTCAGTCACTGCAATTCTAATCAGTCAGCCTTGCAGAAAGTTCAGTGTACACGAGGTATCTTTCCAGGAAGCTTCCCACACATCCCATGCCCCAGCCATTTCCTTCCTTCTGGGGAGATAGTCTGAATGTTGGAGATCAGATCCATATATCCTGAAACATATATCCTAAGAATAGATGGGGACTCAGACAATGAAAAAGTAGGCAAATCCTGAAACAAGAGCCACTGGTGTTCAAACATGGATAAAAGTGATAATCTCATCTTTGGTTTCTCAGATCTGTTTGCCACATCACTAGAAACTTCTGAGCTCTAAAGTTCCGACTTATTCCACCACAGCAGCGAAGGAACCCAGCAGGCAATAGAAGAGACTGTTGGTGCCTTGTGTTTCTGCTTGTGTTATCATTTGAAGGTGCTCTTCTGCTGTCAAGTTCATTTCACACCCTAGGTAACATGGGGAATCCTAGACAGTGGATGTCATTTGAGGCTTTCCCCAGGAAAACCATAAGGCTGGATTTCTAGAACTATAACCTTTAATTATTTCCGTAATTCTCTTTGAAGTCCTCAGCTTACCTTATCTCCAACATAAGCCAGCACAGTTTTCTCCATCCTGCATACTCTCAAAAATGCATGGACACATCATTGTTCAGAGAAGAGAAGCTGTAATGAGAGTCTCCCAATCTTTCCATGGTAGCTCATTGGATGTGCATGTGGAAATGGAGTGGTATGCTATTAATAAAAAGAAGACCTTCGCCCTGAAGATGCTGGAAATTATAGAAATCATATATAATAGGCCAAGTGATAGTTGAGAGTTTATCATCTTTAGTCTTACTGCCATCCAAGTTTTATGATGTTTTGGATATATTTTCTAATATTCCTGTCTTGGAGAGCCAGCACTTCAAAGTATTAAAAACTTCTTTATAAAAAAACGTTATCAATGAGAATTCATATGCTGAAGCCCTAACCCCTACTGTCTCAGATTGAGAATGTTTACTGATAGGGTATTTGAGAGCATAATAAATGCAAAAATAAGCTCATATACATGAATCTGCAATCAATATAACTGGAATGTTTACAAGAAGGAGAGATGAGGAAGAACATTCCTACCCATGTGTTGCAGGAAAGAATGGAATTTATCATTGGGAGGAGACATGGCATTGTCTCGTCCCTTAAGAATTAATCCAATAAGGCAAGTTTATCCAATGGCCAAGGAAGCACCCCTCAGGTAGGTAGGTCCACTTGAAGCTTTGCTAAAAAAAATAAGAGGAATAATTATCCCTTCAACAAGATAATATACTTTTCCTCCTCAGAGTCTCAGCCCAATATAGTAATTCCAGTACTACCATAGTGATCTGTTGGGTAATCTGCCTTTCTGAGCCAGTATATTTCTTATGGTACTGTGGACTTTTTTCATTTTTTCTCTAAATTTGCCTTCCCACTATATAGCATTGTGCCACCTCATTTGTCTGTAGTCAAACCATAGCTTCTTTTTTCTTTCTTTCTTCTGTATTTTCTTTCTCTGGATGCCTGGCCAAATTTGCAGTTTGTCATCCTTGAGGTTTTCCTTTTAAATACCATTAAAGCTGTCCTCCAGCTTCCCTTTGAATCTATCCTAATATTCTTCTAGTGATGAATCTGAGAAGCCAGGAGGGGACCATGACATCCCCAGGAACATGTGAGGGTGGAGGGGTACAAAGTGAACACAGAGAGGGCAAAATGTGAAGCTATAAGCCAAATAAAGAGACCTCAGAAGAAACCCCATTGTCCACACCCTGCTCTCAGGGTTTCAGTTTCCAGAATTGAGCCTCTTTTTCCTTCAACTGCATGTAAGCTATTTTATGAGGCAGCTCCGATAAACTAATGCAGTGATTTGATGACTGTCGCTAAAAGTGAAAATGACCACATGTTGCAGCCCTTTCTAGGAAAATTCCAGAAGTACAGGCACAGTTACAGACCATCAGGAAGGCTAAAGTGAATTTACAAATATATATCGAGTTGGCAAAATCCACAGAGCAATAGTCAGCCCATATTCCTGGGTACAATTTGCATTTCTATGGCTAAGAACTATTGGCCTTACTCCCAGTATAGTGCAATTTATAGAGCTATAAAGTAGTTGAAAGACAATGAAAGGCAGGGCTCACCCAGGATTTGTGGGTAGGATAGCTCGCAGTCTCATTGTCTATTTAAGTCTCAACCCATTTTCACGGATAGAAACAAACTAGAGTACACAGTGCAAAGTGAGGCTTGTTACATTTCCTATAAAATGGGAAAGGGGATGCAATTTTCTCTGCTCTGAGCTATCTTGTGTCCATTTAAGTTTCCATAGTTCGTGCAATCTTGGTATGTGCCTTACCTGTAGTATATAAATGCTAGTCAAAAGAAGCGGGGGGCTTTGTTTAGGCCAGAATCTGACTTCTAATATTTCTGACTATTCTAGTGTCTGTGCTATGAGGTAGGGAAAGCTAAGGAAACTCCTCCTTTCTCTTAGAAGCAGCCTGGAAAGCTGGCCCCAGGGCAGAGCCTTTTGAAGCACAGATTCCCTGTGCTTTTGAAACTCCAAAGTCAAGAATTGTTGTTTTATATTTTCTATGCCCTTTTTACTTCACCATCTCTCCTGGAGTTACTGAAGACAAAATGCAACAAGAGAGAACAGCTATATTGGCTGATGGGGCAGAGACACCTGATGGTGAGTTCACAAATACTTCTTTTGTGAATTTAACATACAATAAACTCTTTGCTAAGCAATTTCATATACCCACTCATTAAGTCCTCACAAAGATTCCTTATGTGGGCTCATTGTTAGGTTTATGATTTGAGGAGAAAGAAATGTTATCTTATGGGACACATGATGTCAGCAGCTGCAGACAGAAGGCATAACATCACATTCCTACCCAGAATCCCAAAGAGTTTACCTTTCAGGAACCTGGCTTCAGGTAAACCAGATTCTTGGCTTCTACACAGAAAAGCATTTCAGGACTAGCCAATAGGAGGCAGAGCTGCAGTTTATTAGGTATTTTCATTACAGATTTTAAACATGAGGATTAAGATAAAGAAAGATTTGCTCAATTAGAAGTAATATACACTAGGGGGCACAAATGTGTGATTCTCTGAGAGTTACTTCCATCTTTACAATGAGAACATATAGGATTTGAGTTCAGTTTGAAGGTATTATATGCAAGCAGTTGCTAAAAGATCTAAAGGAGATTACAGGATGGTTCCTTGAGAGGCTCCTGACAGGATTACAATTGGTAACACTTCAGATTACAGTGGCGCAGAAAGAACAGCATTGCTGTAAACAAAGTTAACAGTCTTATTTGTATTCCCAGAAAATCTCCAGAAGGCATCAGGCCCTTACCCAAGGACATATCCAGCCAGGCTGTAAGCTTGGTTCTTCTATTCCAAAATAAAATGCTTCTATACAAAAGGATCATGGTCTCTATCAGCATATTCCACAGCAAAGGTTGTTGATGACACAGGTCTTCTTGCATTTCAGCAGGCAAGAAACTATACCAGACCCCAGGGATAAAAAGGTTCTTTACTCTCCTGTGTCCCTACAATTTCTCTGTCTTGCCTTCCTGCCTCAGTGTCACCAGGCTTTGCTCCACGTTTTGTATAAGTTCTGAATTCAGCATTTTAACCCTGTGTGACACTGAGTACCTCCTTCCTGTTGAGAGAAGAAAGTCTGGGTCTAAGTTGTACACTGTCTTTTCTCTTAGTTAACACAGAAAAACATTTCTGGAAATGCAGTTCTGATTGGTCTCCACAGCCCCACCCAGGGCTTGTCTCTTGGGTTTGATGATGAGAATAACATTTTGTGAGACACTGCTTTGGCTTTCTGTGGGAATACTAACCTTCCTCTAGATGTCAGTTCCCAAGATTCTGTGGGTGGGCTGAGGGATTTGTCTGATAGCCTTCCCAGTCACTTGTGCAGTGGTGTTCACCAGGGATAAAAAAGCCCAGGAAGCCTCCTCGGTGTGCGCTTTGGACTTACAGTTGCTTTGTAGAGTTCCCTTCTATAGATTCTCTCTGCTACTGCCTTGTTCTCCAGAGTCTCCCCTGCTCTGTGCATGGAGACAGAGCTTTAAGAAAACTACAGAGACTTCCCTGCCTCTCATGTACCAGTTCCTCCACAGTTTCTCCAAAGCAAGTCTCCCAGCCAGCACAGAGCCAAAGAAGAGCAAACAGACTCCAGCTCTCCAGAGGATTTTCAGAGGTCATATTTGCACTGCACAAACAAAAGTCTTTTCTATCCCAGCCTCTTTTGCTAACTGGATGGATAAAACATTGTAAGAAGCCAGTTTCACTAAACTAGTCCTGTGATCAAAAGTCTCGGTGGTTCTTCCTACATACACATAAGCTTCTAACTGTGTATTCTGATGTTTAAAGTGATTTGTGACAGGACCCCACCACACAACTACTTTGTCATCTGTCTTCTTCCTTCTGCCTAATTCCACTGTCCAACTCCCCAAACATCCCTGCACTCATTCTTGATTCTAGAGAAAATGTTGTCTAAAATATAACACAGAGCAATATGGATTTCATTCTATCCAATAAGAGGAATGATTGGACAACGAGTGCTACAAATTCAGGGGAGAAATCAAGCCCAATTATTAGAATGATGTCTGCAAACAGGCTGTTGAAATGTAACCTTTCTTTGCAAGTTGTAAGTTGTTTCATGTATCATAGAGTCCCTTATGGCTTTTTGCTAGATCCTACTTACTTTAAATTGTGCTATATACTGAAGACAAATAGGTAATCAATGGAAAAAATCCTAGCCAGTCACTGCATCAGAATAGTTTCAAGCAGGCTTTTCTTTTATAATATAAAAGTCGATGTAAATATTTATCGTTGTGGCAGGACCTGGTCACTTCAGTCAAAGGTGTGAAGTGTGAAATATGGAGATAACACATTTAAAATGGTATTGTTCAGTATTCTGAATTTCCTCAAAATTCATCATTCATGGACACAGGACCAGCACAGCTCTTCAGTGATCATAGGTTTTATTTAATAAATAAGTCAGATATGTCGAAATGATACATACTGAACAATATGCTTAAGAACATAAGAGAAAGGACGAGTCTACAATATTTCACTCCTGATATTCTTGTGTCTACAGCCTTTTTGTTTTTTAGCAAGTTTTCCCAAAACACTCATAGAACTTCTAGAAAAGGACACTTGAAATTGGGCCATTTTTTCTTGTAAACTGCAAGTGTTACCATTCATCATCTGTTTGGAATATTGAATATAGTATCATATATCTGCCTCATTGCTCTCATGTAACAGCTGTCAAACACTGGCAGTGCCAATCAGGAAATGGATTATATTTCCTGATGATTACCAAGGGCTCAAAATAATCTATTTAGTTCACTTTAGGCAATGTTTTCCTAATGCAGAGTTCGAGAGCAAAACAACACCTAATCAAGTTTGATTCACCTCAAAAAATAGATGAACTCAGTAAACTCTGGCATGGTTTATTGAAATATTTCTATTTTCCCCCTAAAAAGATCAAAACCTTAAAAGCATCAAAGGTTTTTACTAGGAAAACTGTTTAGCATTGTAATGAGTAAGAAGTGATATTGCCTGGATATGTGTGCTTGGGGTACATATATGAGTATCATCATGGGTCCCAGGATTTTCT
This sequence comes from Mus minutoides, assembly GCA_902729485.2. Lineage (NCBI taxonomy): Eukaryota > Metazoa > Chordata > Mammalia > Rodentia > Muridae > Mus > Mus minutoides. The sequence goes on from LR750655.1 coordinate 111,945, forward strand.
GGTCTTTGTCCCCGACATCCACAGACCTGTATCTGGGCACTTGAACTCAGGTCCTTTCTCATTCTGGGCAGCAAGCACTTTTACCTCCTGTGAAAACTGCACAACTGATGTTTTTAAAACACAGAAATATCCTAAGATATCAAAAGAAACCAATCATGAGTGTATGTGTGCCTGCATAGTTTTATTCATTCAATCACAGGAGAAGAGGTTTGGAACCCGATGCTTCCTCAGATCATAGACTACTACGTGCCTAAAGAGTAGATATTTTTTTAATCCAAGTACCTTAGATACATGGATCCCTATGATTCCTTTGAGGTGTTCATTTCAGAAATAAATTCTGCTCGACTCCTTTCAAGCCCAAGTTTCCTCTTTCACTTTGAACCATATTTTGCAACCACATCACTCTCTCATTCACCTTGGATTTATTAATCTCATTTTCCCCTTCCAGCCTTGTTCCTCTTCACATGAACATGTTCTTCCCTCAGGTCTTTTCATAACTGGCTTCTACCCCTCAGATGTTATCTCTCATGTAACCCATACAAAGAGCTGTGTATAATGATGTAGTCATTTGAGTAAGAACACACACACACACACACACACACACACACACACACACGCTATAACAAACAGCCTCATGTATGTGAATACTTGGTCTGGTAGAACTGTCTGGGAAGGGTTAGGTGGTGTGACCTTGTTAGAAGAGATGTGTCACTGGGTTCCAGCTCCAGGATTCTCAAAGATGCATGCCATTCCCGTGTGTGCTCTCTGCCTGCTGCCTGCCATTTGAGATGGGAGTGTCCAGCTGCCACCGTGCTTCCACTGCACCATCATAAACATCACTCTCAGGAAGTGTAAGTACAGTTAAATGCTTCTTTTGTAAGTTTCCTTAGCCAGGATATTTTATCTCAGCAGCATGAAAATAACTAATACAGATGTCAAATTCTCAGACGGCACTGGAGATATATAGGACTTAATGTGATCCCCATTTGCATTTATATACTTGCAATGTATACATGTATTTGTATATGTGTAAGTTCACACACACAGAGTCTCATAGTCTATTTTATTAACTTTTCAATGCCTTATTATTGTGAAATAAGGCACCAGCCCCAACTTATTGACCCCTAGATTGCTAATACCTGGTACCTAAAATATACATGATATATATTTATATTGTAGATGTATATGGACCAAAGTTGGGATAAAAGACCAATAAAAAAAGATGCCTTCTAGTTAAAACTGTGTTTTTCACTCATTTAATGCATACCACTCTATATTATTAAACATGACATAGTATAAATGCTCTGACTAGTAAATTTTTACATGCAGTTTTAATGTCTCGCCTTCCTCATGGCAAGTTGAAGTTAAAGTACAATGCAAAAAGTAGATAAACCTAACAGGAGATATCCACAAAGAAATAAAATGTTGGGGGAGTTTTTAAATTAGTTCTTCACCAACACATTCTTAATTCACTCAAATCACTCACAGGTATCTCATATGATCAAAGGAACAGTGATTAGAAAAGAAAATCCTAACAAGAACACTGTTTGACAAAAAACTGTATCCAAAGACAATGAAGAGCCAATGAATTGCTTGGATTAAGGGATGAGAAAAACACGCTGTGTTGGAGAAATTGCTCCATGGTGATGAACCAAGTCTTTAGAGATTTTGGCAAGCAAAACATATAAATAGCAAGAGTTATCACTCCATAGCCACTGTTCTCCACATGTCTGTTTTTGGCACTCCAGTTGGCAACTGGGAGTTGTATGTGCTAGATACAAAATCAGCATTTAACATCCCATTATGAAAATTCACTGCTTTAGTAGGTATGGTGACACCCTCCTTTAATCCCAGTACTCAGAAGGTTGAAGTCAGTGAAACTCTGGGAGTTCAAAGCCAGTCTGGTCTACAGAGCAAGTGCCAGGAAAGCCATGGCTACACATAGAAATCCTGTCTTAAAAGGAAACCAAAATAATAATATAATAATAATAATAAAATTGATTGCTTGAAACTCAGGTGTCATGTTATCAAACTAATCATGTTAAATTCTTACACACTTCTGCAGACACTTCATTTTGGTAAGAAATGTCATAAAATCCTATACCATGGCTCTGATCTCTGTTCTCTGGATGTTTGTCTCCAAAGATTAATACTCTATAATGGTGATTTATCCCAGGCAAAGCACACAGACAGTTTCACAGCCTATGCTTGCATTTCCTCCAGGTCAACTGGCAGTTCTTGGAGGGCCTAATGTAGTACATAGCAGAATGCTGTGACTGAGTGGGAATTAAGTTTATTTGGATCCCTGTGTCGATAAGAGCACATTTATTTATATGCTTATTCTACATTGGATTAATTTATTTTTTATAAAAAGAAATTATCTGTCTATCTATCATCTACCTATCTATCTATCTATCTATCTATCTATCTATCTATCTATCTATCTATCTATCTATCTATTGTGTATGAGTGTTTTGCCTGTATCTGTACATGTGTATCTGGTGCCTATCGAGGTCAGAAGAAGGCATTGGGGCCACAATGTAGGTTCTGTGAATGTAATCTCTGTTCTCTGCATGGACAACAAGTGATCTTAAATACTAAGATGGGCTTTCTTCTGTGCAAACTTTTTTTACCCAGACAGTTATTTTGAAACTGAATTTATTAAATGAGAACAATGGCCTTTAAAGAATTCCAAAACCCTATGGTAACAACCAATTCTTCATTTACCCACATCCTTGTTTACCATCAGATTCCATAAGGGCTGGGTTTATGGTTCGTCATTTTGCTAAAGAGAGACAGAGAATAGCTGGCTCATAGAACACCACCATCCTGGTGGGTGTTGTTAATTTGATACAAACTAGTCATCTGAAAAGAGGGAGCCTTTATTGAGACAATGCCTCCATAAGATCCTGATGTATGCAAGCCTGTAGAGCTTTTTCTTAGTTAGTGATTGAAGTGGGAGGGCTCGGGCCACTTTGAGTTGTTACAACCCTGGGTTGGTGTTCTGGGTTCTACAAGAAAGCAAGTGGAGCAAACAAGCCATAAGGAATAATCCAGAAAGATACACTCACTCCTTTGTGACCTCTGCCTCAACTCTTGTTTTTAGGTTCTTGCCTTGGCTTCCTTCAGTGAACTTTGATTCAGGATAAGTATGCCAAAATAAACTCTTTACTCCCCAAGTTGCATGGTCTTTCTATCAAATCAACAGTAGTCTTAACTAAGACTAAAATTGGCACCAGGATAATAGGGTATCACTGTGACAGGCTTGACCATGTTGTTCCGAGAAAGACTGTGGAAGGGCCTCTGGACTAGAAAAGCCATTGATTATTCAAAGCTTGGTCAGTTGTTCTGTGGAAGCTTGAAAGGTAAGGGTGTTGAGAGAAATACTTGGCTTCTGTTGTTCCAGAGGAAAGTTTGATAGTGACTCAATGACTCTATGAGGGTCACTGCAGAGTTTGAGTTAATGATCTGTGGTTGTGGTGAGCTGGGGCTAAAGAATGAGTTACAATTAACAAGATAACAGAAACACTGATGTGAATTCTTTCCTTTGCTGGGACAATTGATGCTGGTCAGCTACAGCTGGGAAATTAGTAATGTTCACAAAGAGACCAGCATCATTGAGGTGAACTCTTCTGGAAAGTTCTTCCTCAGGGTCAACATAAACTATGTTCTAGAGGTGATGTAGGTTGGTACCTCACACAGGGAGAAAAAAAATTGTAAAATTTGCCAGATGGCATGGGTGGCATTTGATTTTCCATTGTTAAGATTGTGAGTGTGCCCTAATCCTTCCATTTTGAAGCAAGAAAACATTTAATTTGTCTTGATTTATTTTATGGAATCCCACAGTTGAGAGGTTTTAATCTTTTAAAGGAGAATTTGGATTTTTAGAAAGAATAAGTTTATACAGAGCCTGAATTTTAAACCATTTGAATTTGTAAAGACTGTAGGACTTTTAAAGTTTGTAAATTGTTTTATATTATAATAATAACATAAGATCTTGGTGACAACAAGAAAATAAAGGTTATTCTTAATAAGTGATTTATTTGTTGGTTAAGTTGACAGGGAGTCAATTGTCCTGGCTATGTAAAATTGATACAAGCAAGAGTCATCTTAGAGTTGAAAGCCTCAGTTCAGAAAATGACTCTATAGGTTCCAACTATACGCAAGCCTATAAGACATTTTCTTAATTAGTCATTGATTGGGGTGGGGGGAGAAAGTGTCCAGCCCTTGTGAGTGATGTCGTCCGTGGGCTAATGATCCTGGTTCTATAAGGAAGTGGGTTGAGCATGCTAGGAGGAACAAGCCAGTAAGTTATGGCCTCTGCATCAACTTCTGCCTCCAGCTTCCTGTCAGGCTTGAGTTCCTGCCTTGGCTTCCCTCAGTTGATCATTCTATTTTATTATAACAATAGTAACCCTAAGACAACCATCAATTTAAATTACTATGATAAATGTATGGAAAATAGAATTATGCAATTTTATTTTTCTTGCACATAGCCTTTTACTGAACCAAGCTCACTCCCTGCCCCAACACAAGCAAGTTATTGTATGGTGGTGAAAGCATCATACCAACTGGCCTTATAATATGAACTGATAAGAACAGCATTAAAATAGAAGCCAAATGATATGAAGTGGACACAACATCTGTAAAATATGTTGCTGGATGAGCAGTTTGTAACTGACCAGCATAGACAGCCTAGGACATCTGGATTTGATCATCTTGTTAGAAAAGGTAAGAAGTATTAAAACAAAATGCTTGGTAAAACATGGTGTGGTAGGTTTTGTCTGTGTAACTTGTTTAGCTCTCCAGGTAGTAGCCCAGAGCTGGGGGCAACTGCTTTGAAGCTGGGGAGGAATACGGCTTTTGTTGTAGTCTTGGCTCTGGACATCCATGGCAGCAGGTTCACATTTATTGTTGCCAATCCAAAGGCACCTCCAAGTGAGAGCCTGTTGTTGACAGTGTCATTATAGGATGATACATACAAAGGAGCTGGCCGATACGGAAAATATAAGGTGTCTATCACTGGCCATCTGGCTCTGTGCTATGTCAATTTAGCAGATTTGCAAGATACTTTTCCCAGGATTCTCTCTTCTATATTGTAAGCCTCAGCACTAACTACACATAAATTTCTGCAGTGTTTGGACTGGAAAATTCAAACAGCAGCCACATGTGCATAAATGGATGACAAAATAGACCTGCCAGAGAAGACTCCCAGTTGCCATGAGCTTGGTCCACATTGCTATTGACACATTACTGGGGAAACACTTGTGCAATGGCTTCCCTCCCACCCTTCCAGTTCCTAGACCAGGAATAGCTATGTCCAGGAGATGTCAGCTTCTTCACCTGGTGCAAGTCAGGTTAACTACCCACCATATAAGTATGGAGATGTGTCCTCCTGAGTCCCATGGCATCTGCCCTATCTTTCACATATGTTTCTCCTTCCTGACCTAGTGGTTTATGTTCAACATGAGACAAAGACAAGACCCTAAATTGATTTCTTTTACAACTCCCAAAATGTACTATGGCTACCCTGGAATAAATTGCTCATCTATAGCACTCCTGGCAGCTGGGCCTCGCTGACCAAACCATGGCTTATCCATGACTCTTTATTTTTATGTTGATACTAATACCAGGTACTTACTAAGTGTGTCCTAAATAAGAATCCTTGTACCACAAAACACCTCAAATGCAAGATCATATTCAATCTTCACAGCTACATCATGAGGAAAGTTATTATTGCCAATATGTTATTCTTCTCAATATGCAGATAAAAACATTGAACATAATCACTCAACAAGGACATATAATTTATCAGACATTGCTATAGCTTGGATTCGTTTCAATGTTTCCCAGGGGCCATTGTTAATTGGAGGCTTGGTTACTATGGTACCAGTGTCAAAAGTACCCAGGAAACTTTTAAAATGGAAGGTCAATCCCAGGTCATTAGGTCACTGGGGCATACTTGTGTAAAGTAATCCTCTTGAAACTTCTATTGTTCTTATGATTATTATTAAAGGAGCAAGCTGACCTCACCTAGCTCTTTCCTTCATAGTTCCAGATAGCACCTTGTTGATCGGACATACACTCCTACCGTGAATGTTTCCCAAAAGGCAACCCAGCCAAAGTCCATCTCCTTCTACATAAGCATCTGTGCCATGGATGTCACACTCTCAGAGGCATAGCATTGGGAATGTGGTAGGTTTATTGTGACTAACACAAATAAATGGCTGAGTAGCAAGTCAACTAAGCCACTACCTATATACCTGCAGTTACAAGAGACTGTGCAAATAGGGTGCCAAGATCCTGAGGGCCAATCCAATGGGACCACTTCTTGGAGATGACTTGGGGCCACTTAGGCAGTCTCCTTCAGTGCTCGTATAGGAAACATGACCACAAATATTTCTACACATAGTTTTGTTTGGGAGCTAAATTGGTTGATTTATCCAAAGTGCTTAGAAAAAAATTCCAATAAATACAAATACCATTTTGTTTATCCCCTCCAGGTTTGTTATTCAGCTGCTAGCCTCTCCGTACCTCCTGGTTGCTCAGCTGTAGGTCTGTTGTTTGGTTACTTTGTATCACACAGTACCTTATATACTCTGGTATATTAGCTCCACCTATCCTAACCATCCTATTTTATGTAAAATTTCCTTGTATTCCTATTGTCTTGTTATAGCCCCAAAGCACTAAAACATTATATTAGTTCACAATTATTGCCATATTATCTAAATTGTCAAGAAGCTTAACACCTTAATTTTTAACCAAATGGATATCAAGAAGTCCATTTGTTGAGCACTGAGACTTTCATTTTTTAAATTAATCATTCCATTCATTTACATCTCAAATGATATCCCACTCCCTGGTTACCCCTCCACATATTGAAATGGTTTTGTTTCTTCTTCTCCTTTCTTTTCTTTTCTCTGCTTTATTTTAGTGCTGGGCATTAAGTCCAGGACCTTCTGCCTGGGGGGAAAATAAGTACCCTATCACATCTCATTCCACTTAATTCACCAATGGTAGTCAGTTGATATATCAGCCTGTTATTAGCAGTCCCTCCATCTACAGTAACATCTAGTTGAAATTCCTTATCAAGAGTACCTAAGAACTGTACAAACAGCATGAATCTATAAATATCCCTAGTTAATTGCTGCTGAATTTCTCCCATAAAGCTGTCCTTGTGTCTAAAGAAGGTGAGTATTTTACTTTTCTCATGCTAAGATAGCATGAGCAAAGAAATTTACAGAAGACAAGAGTTTAATTTGAGGCCTATAGTCTCATAGAGTTCGATTCCATAGTTTTCACGGTGGGGTGAAGGCAGGCATGTATGGCACTGGGACAGAAGCTGTGAGCATATATCATGCAACACAAACACAAGACAGAAAATAAAAGACACTGGGAATGAGGGAGACATTGAAACTCCAAAGCCTGCCCCGGTGATTAACCTCCTCCAATAAGAACATACCTCCTAATCCTTCCCAAACAGTTCACCAACTGGGAAACAAACATTCAAACAGATGAGATTATGGGGGCTGTTTTCATTCAAACACTATAATGTGTTTTCCTTCTCTCCTCTGGCTACAGTTATATTTTATGTGTTTGTTTTTCATTCTTAGCCTTTTAATATCAATTTTCAACCTGAGTATTATGGCTTATTATTATATGAGACCTATTAATACTGAGCTAGGAGACAGACTGCATTCCTTCCTATGCTGTAGACTGAAGATCAATAGTCATTATTCTTAGATCTTAGCCATAAGGAACCTGGAAAGATATCATCTGTCAAAATCCCAGCTTATTTTTCACATTACAAATCAGCCCTGCTATATATAAGTCAGAAAAAGTAAGAAGGCATGTATATATACCTCTGTTTACACTAATTGATTTTTGTACAATAATTAATTTTCATACATTGATCTTGTGCTATAATTCTGAAAAAAAAACCTCATAAAACTCAAGGGCAATTTGCTTTTCACAAAAAAAGAGATGTAGGGAATTGAATTTAAAATAGAGAAAATTAGAGAGCAAATGTAAGAGTTTCACTGTCTTCCAAAGTACAAAAGTGTCAGATGAGAATATAAGCTGCTCCTGTCTATACACAGCCAGATCCTGGGCTCCCTCCCTAGCCTACTGTGACTGTAGGGGGCTGCAAAGCTGAGTTTTCTCCATGTGGTCCACGTTGTTATCTCACCACTCTCACATTTAGAGGAATATAATAATTGCTTCATCATTTCCAACATCTATTTTCTCAAACCCAGTACAAATGCATTGAAGAATATAGGATGGAAATGCCTTTTAATTTTTATTATAAGCAGGTGTTTGTCAAGGTCTTCAAATAATGAGATTTTTTTTTTCTTTCTAAGCAATCAAGTGAAGAGACTTCAAGAATACTAAGGCGAGGTAGAATGGGTATACTTTTTCCATTTTTGTACAATTGGCCTCAGTTTCAGAAAAGGCAGTGAATTGCATGTCTAAGTTCACTGAATGATATGCAAAAATTAAGTATAATATCTGGAAGAAATTGTCTGAAGTTACTATAAAGAGTGCTGACCTACCGCATCTTTTGAAATTCAAGGTGAACATTTGCTATTCTCTCCTTTAAGAGTCTTTCTTGCTTGCACTGTGCTAAACTACCTGTTTACCTGTGTGTGTTTGCACACCGTGTGGAGGGTGCATCTATTCTGTGGTTTCTTCCTTGCTCATACTATAGTCATTACCATGAAATCACCAGAATCTATTTTAGATCCCTGAGCCTCTATCTAGCACATAGACAGAAGTTACTGAACAGTAAACCAAATGTAATATTGACATTGATTGACAGTGCAAAGACTCAAAAATGGGACTGGGAAAATAGGAAGCATGAAGTGCATACAGGGAAAACTGAGCACTTGAGTTCATACCCCCAACACCAATGTAAACAAAGGTAGACATGACAGCACACACTTTTATTGGGGACTGAAACAGTTCATCTCTAGAGCTTGCTGGCCAGCCACTCTAAGTGAAACCAAGAGAGCTCTAGCTTAAGAGACACACCTATCTTAAAATATAAGAGATTTATGATAGAGGAGGGTACCTGAAGACAACCTTTGACATGAAAACCCAGTTGAGTATGCATATATTTAAGTACAAACACACACTCATACAAACACACAATTTTAAGTAAAAATAAGTAATGATTACATACCTCCACACCCATCAAAGGGATGTTAATATACAGAGATAATGGAGAGTCTAGATTTCCAGTTTAAGGTTAAGGCATTTGAAATCTAGGTTTTAATAGGTTTTATTGATAAATTTACTTTCTATATTATTTTTATATTGCTTCATGGCAAAGTACTACAATGAAGAGACTCATGACACCTCTTATGTGTAACCTCAGATTTCTGCTCATCATGCAGCCTGGTTGATACACTTGATTCTCTCTTACAGCTCATGAGACAGAAGTCACCATATTGTTTAGGTTTTGCATTTACCTGGCTGATGACAAGAAGAATCAGATGGCAAACCCCTTTGAGTCACACATTCAGAAGTGAAGATTTCTCACTTCATTTGATAGAAAGGATACACAAAGATCATGGTGGGGTATTCTTTCTCTTACTTACTTTGGCTTCCTTTTGCAATGATCAAATGTCATGCAGATAGTAGTAGGTACCTTATAAATACTGAGAAATAAATTAAGGAAATGAGTAATACCAGAAATATTTCAAACAATAAAATTCTATCAGAGTAGCTGACCAAAATGTTGAGAATAAGTGACTAAAGATACTCAGTGTGACATCCTTATCAAACCTAACTACAGCAAGCCTCGGGGAGCATCATCAAAAGGAGAGAGGAAAATTGCAGAATCCAGGGAATAGGGAAGAAATCTGTGATACGCTGTCTTCTGAATACAACACGGCTATTACACTGTGAGCTCACAGCAGTCCTGTTTCTCTACACAGGAAATGTACACAATCAAGACAGACAAAATTCCAGCATAGATGGAAGATGCTCAACAGGATCCACCCTTAATAGAGGAGCTATTGGCAGCTCATAGCTCCTATAGGAGAGAGAATAATTTTTCTTTGTGGTATGGCTCCAGTCTTCCAGGGAATGGCCTCATACCCATGCACATAGACATTGCACCAATTAGACTTAATGAGTTATTTTTTCCCACAAAAGAATGCATGGAATTAAGAAAGGAATGTATTGTGCGGGGGGAATCAAGGGAGAGTTATATGTGGGAAAGAGATAGATATGATCGTATGTCACTGTTATATATGGATGACATTTTAAAAGGCTAAATTTTTAAATAGTTGTATGCGCTGCACTTGGAAAAAGAGACCACCCCCCCCTTAAGCCCTCAGACTTTGCTATACATTTTGTTTAGGATGGTATATAGACATAGATTAGCTTATTTTATTTTGAGGATATTAGTATTTACTATGTAGTACCTGATTAATAAAAATGGCTGAAAATCTTTTGAAATATGCATATATGAATTATAGTATACTAATACTAGAAATATACATAAAACTCCATGATGTTCAGTTTCATATGCAATTCTACATACAGTGTTAAGCATTCAAGCAAATAGGACCCCATTTCTTGACCATGGACACTTAGGCACTGACTGAGGTTAATAATGTGCAAAAGCCATTTTTTACCTTGAAACTTCCTCATCTTGGTGCTACCTGTTAGATTTGGGTGAGAAATTTCAAGTCATGGTTATTGCTCTATAAACTGATACAGAAAAATCCCCTTTATTGAGTTTAAAGAAGGGTATCAGAAATTGAGTCCAAAGTCTAATGTTCCACCCACACCAACCCAAAGCAGATACTGGGAGAGCAGCTGATGCTTTTCATAAGTGATATGCTGACTTTAAGAGTGATCATGTTCATGGATGTAACTAGATGCTAATCTACAATACGTAGTTTGTGCCCAGATACAGGCCCTTTCCTGTGATTGCCCATGGGGTGAGGAATGGTCTTAAATATCACAACCCCTTGTCAGCTCAGATAAAACTCTCCACTCCCAGTAATCACATAGCTCTGAAGTATGTGTGAGACTAGGATTTTCCCTCTTGTCATGACTTAGCATATCCCTAGTGAGTTGGTTTTACCATCTTTTCTCTTTTTATCTAATACATAATGTGGAGATCTTAACAAGTTCAATATACAAAAAAAAAAAAAAAGGTAATTGTATTTCAAGCATAATAATAAGAATCTCGACCTTGTATTATCAAAATAAGCCAGGTAGCTAGACTAAAGGAACTCACAAATCAATGTTAATCCTGTTTGTTCTAGGGCTTTGTAATCTTATATTGTAATCTTATGGCTATATCCAGCAGGGGTTAAAAAAACATAGAGGTCTCTGTACAGGTCACTACAGAAGATGCTGATGCTGGAATTATGAACATGAGTTAAATAAAGAGCTGACTTAAAGAATATATGTTTGAGCAAAAAATACAATTTTTCAAAGGTCGCACATTTTGACATCTCAAATCAGAAACTGCTTTGTGAAGAGGTACAAAATGCTGGGGAGATTTTGATAAGAATTCTAATACAGTTTGAAGGAACTATGCGACAATTATCAAGTTGGATAGTGATTAAAATGAATCCAGAAAGGAAAGTACAGCATTTGAGGTACAGAAATTTGCATCTTTGGGACAAAATGTGTGAAGATCTCAAATCTAGAAAGGCTAGAAAAAAAGTCACTGTGAATAAAGAGAAAGGTAGGTAGAAATGGTAACTGGATAGTCACAGAGGGCGGGGATTATGTCACACCAATCCTGTTGATGGATGATGGGAATTTGTCTTTTCTTTCCAGACAAGGAAATAGGAATGTATGTGTCAGAGAATGTTAAATGATGCTGCAGGAACAAGCAGCTCCGGATCTGCTCCACGCAGGTATTCATGGACTCATACAGTAGAGGCTGTGGGGGTCTTTAACTGTAACATCTAGACTAGAGACCACCTGAGGCAAAAGAGGAACCGTGGATTGAGCAGGATCGGACAGTTTGAGCTAGAGAGTCACATGCCACTTCTCTTCATGCCATTGTCTGAACTAGATGCATAGCCACAACTGAGGCAGAGCTGGAAAAGGTAGGGGATGGAATAACATATGTGATGGGCATTATTCTTTCTGACAGAAAAACTACCAAGTCTTTATGGATAAGACAAATATGTTACCTGATTTTCTAAATGTTTGTTAAGTATATCTAGGCTTAACTAGTATAATGGCATTTTTTTCTTTAGGAATCAGTCAATCACACAATGCTACTAATGGTATTTATCTAAAGCATAAGGAAGATACTTCAAAATTCCTCAAAAATATACTCAGGGTCTGAAAGGCAATACGGACACTAGGGTATAATCTGTGTTAAAACAGGTTTGAGTCATCTTATCCAATTAGATCTTGTTAAAGTATGAGAATCTAGGTAAAGATACATCCTGAGGCTCAATTTCATCTTGAAACAGATAGATAGATAGATAGATAGATAGATAGATAGATAGATAGATAGATAGATAGAGAGATAGAGAGATATAGATAGATATTCATATACATGTATTTATGTATATATATGCATTTAATTATTCTCTATGTATGTATGTGGAAAAGAGATAGATATGATCATATGTCACTGTTATATACCATATTTTTATATACCATATGTTTATACCAAATTGCCAGAGTGTGTGAGGAAGTGGGTCAGAAGAGAACTTTCAAGAGTTCATTCTCTCTTTCTTTCATACGGGTTCCAGGGATTAAATTTAGATTCTATGGCTTAGCAGTAAGTGACTTTTCTGACTGAGCCACCTCATGGGCCCATGAGATGCTCAGGGTTTTAAGTCAATAGTTTGAATGAAAACTGAGAAACCATGTCCTTGAATTTTTCAAACCAGTCTAAGAAAATAGTGATAGCGAAAGGTCATGACGCAGCGAGGAAAGCTGTGGAGCGCTGAGGTGTTTCAGCAGAGGAACACTGTAATGAGGTCACGTTGCAGGGTCACAGGCTGGTTTATCGTACAAAGGTAAAGTCAGGTGTATGTAGCAGAGCAGCAGTGTGTGTGAAGTATGTTCCCTTCTGCACACTATGCATAAAAACTGGTGTGTTAACATGTTAAGATGAAGACAGTGGGGGGCCAGACTCCATGCCTGCCCTTCACACTTGTCAAGCCTGAGTTGAGCATTTATAATGAATTGAAAACAGAGGATAGCAAAATAAGACAAACAAAACATTTAAAGAAGCTTAGGAATCAAGATGGCAAGACGGAATGCACATCATAAATGTGAACATGTAGAAATAATAATGTAATTAATTCAAGTAGAAAATAGGCAAAGAGAGAAGTGGGAAAGGAGTGTGAAGGTGATATAAGATGGATATGAGCGAAAGCAAGGTCAAAGGAAAGAAAAACTAGAGAGGTGAGGGAAAGGAAAACAGAGTGAAATGAGGCATGGCAGGGGGAGCAGACAGACTGGAGAGGGATACAGCAATGATTACCTCTAATCACCGAAAAGCTTTCAAGTGGGAGATGGATGGAATCTATCTGACCTTAAGGTACAGAACTAGGGGCAGTAAATGCAAATTAAAAGGGGGTAGGCTTGGGTTCGGTGTTATAACAATCATACCTGCCCTGCCCAAAGGAGCAATGAGCTGCCACAAAAGAAAATAAATTTCCCTGTTGCTGGAAGAGATCAAGCGGAGAACAAAAAGGACAGCCAACAATACCACTAAGCTGTGGAAATGCCTGCAAAGCGTGTGCTCAGGGCTCACTCACTAGATTATGACATGTGCTGCTCACAACTGGACCCTCATCCTGCTCGTTTCACTCATAAGGAAACTGAGGCTCAGTGAAGCTCAGCGATTCTGCTGCAGGATGCTAGTGTTACCCTCATATCCATGGAAGTTTCCTTCCTGCAAAGACCTCTCTTGAGGTCTGAGGATCTGAGTGAGGTGCAGGCATGGGCAACATCCCCTCACTTTGGGGACTTCACATTAATAGGCCAAGCACTAATGTTCACAAATATGAAAAGAGAAGATTAATATGAGTCTATCTAATAAAAATCCATTAAACAATATTCCATAGCATGCTATTTTCTAAAATTACATACCCTCCAAAAACTTAGTCCATTGCCTGTTCTCTTTCCATTCGAATGTTGAGATTTTGGTTAAAACAACACAAGGCATGGATGTCTATTCAATGGTTTCATCATTATTCGTCAAATGAACCCTTGAGTTATTCTCAGAACCTCAGGTTCACTCCTTCCTTCTGCTTCCTGCACTGGCTGTACCATTTGTCTTTACTATTATCCTCTAGTTACCCTAAGACTACTTAATCACTCTCAAGTTCTTGCTCAAAGTTGTCTTTGTGCTATGTCTTTATGTACTTCTACAAAAGTACATGTCATTTCTTCCTACAGTTGATCTCCACATAAACCCATAATCCTTCTACCCTATCTCCTCTTACTGTATCATAATACATGTAGCTTACTTACTTTATATTATGACTGGCTATATTATCTCTCTCTCTGTCATTAGGAGTGATAGAGAGCAGGGGGTTTTTCAGTGATGAATCACATTCTTTGAAGGCAACAGACACATAGCAGAAACACACACAAAAAATTATGAAATAGACACTATAGCACTTCTAATATATGTGTCTCACTTATTTTGAATTGTTACTGGCTAGTGTCTGTCTCTATTACTATAGTTATAACTATAAGTTATAACTATAAGGTATAACTATAAGTTTCATATATTCTTTGAAGGCAACAGACACATAGTAGGTACATAAAAATATTTATGTAATAGATGAAAAATTACTGGGAAATTTTCACCTGGGCATTCTAAAGAATATGCAGGGTATTTGCATAAAAACATTTTAGCATCTCATTTACTTCTGTCTCATTGTAATGATGAATCTTAGTTGTCAACTGGAATGAACTGGGACATACCTAAACCAGTTAAGCACACTCTAGATCTGCCCATGAAGGCATTTCTAGGGATGTTCACTATGGAACAATAACCCATTGTATTTGTGAGCCAGGCCATCCAATAGGATAGGGGTCTTCCAATAATATAAGGACAAGAGGAAAGATGTATGCTAGTATAGGGATACTCATGGTCTACTGCCCACCCTCTATGAGGCAAAGAGCTTTCCTTCCCCATGGGGCATATAGCTTTCCTATGTCATGAAGCAAATAGTATTCCTGTGTCCTGAAGTGAATAGCTTCCTCTGCCATGAGGTGAGATGCCTTTGTTCTGACACGTGGTAAATAGCTTCATGTCCCACGAGGTAAGTAGCTTTCTTCTGTCATAGGTGAATAGCTCTCCCCTGCTATGAGGTGAAAGGTTAACAGCCATCATGAGGTACGAGCTCCCTGAGGTAAATAGTCCCCCTCTGCTCTGTTCTTCTCTGTGGTATTTCTCCTTTTCTACAAGGCATGAAGCACAGGAGCCAGCAAGCCATCTGCTAACACCCTTGAAGCCATGAGCCCAAGGAACTCTTTCTTTAAGATGTTTCTTGGAGGCATTTGTTACAGCAGTGAAAAGATCTGGCTAATGTGGGTCTTAAGCAGCTCAAAAAAAAAAAAAAAATCGGTCATGACTTCCATTGATGATTTTCAACCCTATTAATAATCTAGACCCAAGGAAACAGACCTGTTAGTGAAGTGCCAGATGAAAAACATTTTCAGCTTTACAGAGGAATTGGACAGTTTCACCCGCTCAGCATTGTCACTGTGACATGAAATAGCTCCATGAAACATGAATGTTTAAATAAAACTTTATACAAACAAACATTGTGGTGGATGTGTCTCAAACAGCTTCAGCATGCCGAATCCTAATCCAGCGTGTCCTCAATTGAAAGCAAGGTTGATATGAACATGGACACCACTTCAAACTATTTAAATCAAGGAATTTTTTATTTCTGTCTTCCTCTGTTATTTCCATGAGAAACAAGCCATTAACAAGACACACTATACTTTCCCCACAGTCTAGCAGCAGGAAGAGAAAAGGTATATGTTCAGCTTATTACACAGATGAAACACCCCGCAGATAGAAAACCCATTTCTCCCACTCTTTAATGTATTTTCATTTTAGGTTATCTCACAAAGAAATTAACACAGGTAAAGAATGGTCCTCTCCCCTGGAACACATAATTTTAACAAGAGTTACTTATCAGAATAAAACATACCTGGGCTGAAGAGACATATCACACAAATATGAGGACCCTTAGCACTCACCAAAAAAGCTGGATACAGTCTCACGTGTCTCTCATTGCAGCCCTTATGGGAGCAGAGACAGTTGGATTCCTGGAGCACATTAGATAGCTAGCTTGTGAACATACATGTTCCAAGTTCAGGAAGACCACATATTCATTAACGTGTTTGTTCACGGCTAAGTAGAGAGCTCGCTAACAAAGCCACACAGATCTGTCCTCTCTGCAATGGGGCTGGTACAAAGAATGTAGCTCGTATTTAGTTGTTCTTCTGTTGCTTTCTTAGTGATGCTGGCTGCATCATTTCACCTTTCCAGGAGTGAGAGTGTCACCCATAATTAAAGAGTGAGGCTTTAAGCAGAGGTGATGGAGACTAATCAGAGGAGGTTATGCTGCTGAATATACACTGCGATGCAGAATCCTACTCGACTTCAAATTTCAGGTGGTGAGGTCCCTGGAAACTGACCTCAGGGTGAAATAAATTTGAAGTTTGTTGCTAAAGTGATCTCTGAGATTCATTTGACTTCTAAAACCATCTCTAAGAATCTAAGTTAGTCCCTTGAAGATCAAAGAAGAAGAAGAAAAAAAAAAACCACTAAAGAATAGGCCACATCAAATGAGCAAAAGTAACTTTACAAGCACATGCTGGGAAAATGCCTTTTTTTGTAAACATTCTCATCAAGGAATGTTGAGCCAAAAAGTTCCCTAACCGTTATTTATAAATAGCTATCTTATTTATCAGGTCAGGAAGGCAAGCGCCTGAAGTTGAGGGTGGAAAGAAGGGCAGTACCACTTTAGATGCTTCTCTACAAGATGCTGAAAGAAATTGAATTTACTGTCAAAGGAAATAGCGACCATCGAAGGAAAAAAAAATCAGAGAACGGACTGGAATAAGAAATCCTGTTTACTGGGGGCTGGTGAGATGGCTCAGCAGGTAAGAGCACCCGACTGCTCTTCCAAAGGTGATAAGTTCAAATCCCAGCAACCACATGGTGGCTCACAACCATCCGTAACGAGATCTGGCTCCCTCTTCTGGAGTGTCTGAAGACAGCTACAGTGTACTTACATATAATAAATAAAATAAATCTTTAAAAAAAAAAAAAAAGAAGAAAGAAATCCTGTTTACAAGATGACTGATAGAAGACTAAAATCCAGCTGCTGGCATTTTCTTTCTTGTCTATTCACAAAGCCCCATGAGCTGCCCATATTTCTTCCTCACCGGTAAGAGTCACCAGCCCCAGACCCTTTTGACCAGCCATCCAGCTCACACAGACAAAAATCAAGCTGTTTGCCAGATCGTTAGGCTCCCAGAGAAACAAATAGATCAAGTTTAAGGGTTGCCTATAAAGTTGATGGCCTTTTGAGGTGATCAAAACAAGATGGGCAGAAGAACCCATTTTTGTACCTCAATGTGGTCTAAATCAGCTTTATCGGGAGCTTCTGAAGGTAGAGGAGCTTCTCTGTGTTTCAACTTTATGTCTCCTCGAGCCAGTGAAGCTGTTTTCCTACCGTGCTGAACAGTAAGATAAACTAGTCCTTGTCCAGAGTGATAGCCTTAACTGTCAGATCATCACCCTCATGTAGTCCAGAAATAGGGGCAATTGTTGTATTTTCTCTTTAGGTAACCATGTGTGCTCATATAACAATCAGGTTAAGGAAAGAAGAAGGGGGAAGCAAGAAGGGTTGAGCAAAAGGGGTAGGGGGAGGGAGAGGGGATGGGAGACAGAAGGGGGAGGAGGAAGAATTTCCTGTGTCTTTTTAAATGGCAGATTTGGTGCACATGTTCAATGCCCTGGCCTCCATCTTAGAATAATGACAACTATCCCAATATCTCAAGTGTTGTGAGTTATGTTTAATCTGGTGGAGGCTGAGTATTCAATAGGTGGGTATTCATTTCCTCATTTGCAAAATATAAAATGGACTCCATTCTTTTCCCCTGTATTTGCAAAGTGGTATCCTTTCTGTTTCTCTGAATTTTAATCAAAATGATGAGACAGTTTGTTACTCTGAGATCTCTAGAAGCCTTGCTTGCCTTCATAAAAGAAAACTGAGGTTTGCCTGTGATCCTAATCTCTTTCAACCTTCAAGGTTAGTTGTTGTTATTGACTCTTGTTACAGATGTTTCATAATAGCAGCTCAAGCCCATTTTTAAAATAAAGGAAGGAAAATGTTTTTTCCATAATTCTAGCATTGTGGTCCTTTATTTCATAATCTTGAACAAGTTACAGTACTTCCATGAATTCAATTACTTAATGCCTACTCTCCAGTGATAACATTCTCCTCACTACATCCTCTAAAATAGATTTTTTTAATTCACACCAGATTCTGGCCTTTCCCAGATATACTTCCATGACTGGATCCCTTCCTGAAGAATACTATTTCAAAATGACTCAGCTTCCTGATTGGCTGTGACCAAGAATACTCACTCCAGAATACCACTTACATCTTATCATGTCATTCTTCAGCATAGCTGTGTTCTCTTCACTTCAAAAACATAATATGAAGATTATTAAGACTCCCAATAGAAGACAAACCCAGCTTAGAGAACCAACATTCAACAATTTGTTCTTATATTGCATGACCATAAAACATTAAAACATTTTAAACCAAACTAAAGGAAACAAAACAAACAACCCCTCCCCCAAAACAAACCTTAAAACCTTTTCTAAAAATGTATTTTATTTTCAAAGTTAGCACACACAGTTAAAGAAATCATCCATTTTTCAAACAAAATCTATGTCAGTATATTCCTCTCCTGCCCCACCACCCTTCTCTCTCTACACCTTGTAACCCTCTGACCCATCTGCTTTCTATTTTCAGGTCATATGTAGCCTTTTGTCCTCTTCCTATATTCCTTAGCACCTCTTTTACCCCCTTTTGGTCTTCTTTCCACAGTTTCAATCTTTACATACCTTTATACTCATTTGTATTTTTGTATGCAAACAGGAAATTACCTTCTTGTGTGTTTTGGAATACTTTATACAATGTCACATTTGGAAGATGCATATAATTTAATTTTGAAGGAAGGACATATTTCTCCTTGCCAATTCAGCTGAACATTAAGCATACTATCAACCTGATTCTGAACTAATAGAAATCATGCATCTCCATGGAAATGATACTGTTAAGAATAAGCGCATTTCCCATCCCAATTCTATAGGCAAGAAGGGGAACAAAAACTGCTTATGGCTAAAGCAAATGTGTTCACAAGCTGCATTTTTCCATAGAATTCTAGGCAAGAATTCTATCTTTGTTTGCAAGGTGGTTGGCATAATACTGTTTCTTGAAGTAGTAAGACAGAGCTTTCTGTTTCTTTCTTGTCTACAAGCCAAGGGCTGTGTCAACCTCTTGGAAGAAACCCCAACACTTGAGCTCTTAAGTGATCTTCTGTATCTTCCAAACCAACTGATTCATATAGGCTTTAACTTTGGACATACCCTTCAGTACCCCTTTCTACTTCCAAGGGCCCTTGCAGTTGTTTTGCACATTGCTGAAGAATACAATATCCATTCTCCTGATCAAAGCCAGCTAATCAACAAACTTTAATTTATATGAATGCTTAATTTTCTTTTGCTATATAAGTAACATATCCACAGTTTTCAAGATAATGTACGGTATCTTCTGGTGAGGAAATAGGGAGGCATTAATTTACTTACCATATCTAATGGTTTCCCTTTATCAAAACCAAAGAAAAACACTTTTAAAATCTACTTTAACAAGAGTGACCTCAGTTGACACACGTTAGAAATGCTCATAAGTGTTATGAGATATCATCTCATTCAGTACACAATTATTCCTGCAGGTTTTATTTCACCATTGCACACACATTTGGCATATGCTATAAATAAGATTTTTAAAATCTTTATATTTATTTATTTATAAATACTAATTTTTAAAGGTATGTGTGTGTGTGTTTGTGCATGCGTGTGCACACGTGCACACGCGCACATTGCCCACAGAGGCCAGAGATGTCAGATCACCCCTTGAGCTACATATATGTGCTGGGATCCTGTTCAGGAGCAGTACCCACTCTTAAGTGCTGCACCATCTCTCTAGCCCCATCAAGATCATTTTAAAGTCCACCAACAATTAGAAAGCTTGGCTTTAAAACTACAGATTAAAAGCAAACGTTCCTTGGGTTATACAAACGAGTCTGTGGATTCAGATAGTGTCCAGAGATAAAACATTATGGGTTTCAAAACTCTTGAATAACTTTGAGGAAAATGAAGATGTCAGAAGACTGCTTGAGGGAGCTCAAGAGAGTAGCTATAGGGAAAGACTGGTATTAAAGATTGTTAGCAAGAGACTGAATACACTAACTTTTATAAATTGTGACAGTATAAAAGCAACCATTCTAAATTAAAATATGGTGTTATAGAAGTTAAAAAAAAAAGAATGTAAATGCATCTGTTTAAAATTAATTTTGATATTTGTCTTGTTTTTTATACATAGAAATTATTTATTCTATAAATGTTGATTTTCACATAAACTGTAAGTGAAGTTTAATTTATTTAATTTTTGAATTTTATTTAATCTTTTTTCTTTTACACTCCAGATTTTATTCCCCTCCCGGGGTCCAACCTCTGACTGTTCCACAACCCTTAAGTCTTCACAAGCATCTCTCCACCCTCCTCCCCGCACTCCACCAGAGCTCTCCACTCCCTGGAGCCTCCAGTCTCTTGAAGGTTAGGTGCATCTTCTCTGAACCCAGCAGTCCTCTGCTGTATATGTGTTGGGGGCCTCATATCAGCTGGTATATGCTGCCTGGTTGATAGTCCAGTGTCTGAGAGATCTCAGGGGTCCAGGTTAATTGAGACTACTGGTCCTACAGGGTTGCCCTCCTCCTCAGCTTCTTTCAGCTTTTCTCTAATTCAACCACAGGGGCCAGCAGCTTCTGCTCATTGTTTGGGTGTAACATTCATTTTATTGAAATGTTTATACATAAGTACTGTATTTGCATTATTTCTTCTACACACTTGCCTTTTCTAAATCTTCCTATGCCCCCTCCTACTCCTTCTAAACTTCAGGACCTCTTCTTTAATTACTGTTTTACACACACACACACACACACACACACACACACACACAATCTTCTGGGTCCATTTAATGTTGCTCATGTGCATATGTGCTTACAGATAAACACACATGACTGGATGACTTATCAACTTGTTTGTTCCTGAGACAATCTCATAAAGCCCAAGTTGACCTTGAACTCATTGTGAAACTCAGAATATTGTTGAACTAGGTCCTCCTGCCTCCACATCCCATACCCACCTACACAGCTCCACATTTACATTCATTTAAAACTCATAAGACAAAAATAATAACTGATACAAATTATTTAGAAGTTATTAGAAGAAAAAAATCCAGGGCTTTAGAAATAGGATGGATAGATAATTGGAAAATATGACTTTACACTGAGAAGGACAACAGTTTCTAGCTATAGTAGAGTGAAATGAATGGATGAATCTTAGTTTCCTGTGTGTGTGTGTGTGTGTGTGTGTGTGTGTGTGTGTGTGCACGTGTGTTGGCCATGCCCATGTCTAAGCATGTAGAGGCCAGAGGAAGGTGTCAGTGTCACATTTCTCTGTCACCCCCCAATCCCCCACTGTACTGTCTTGAGACAGGGTCTCTCACTGAGCAAGAAGTTTGTCTTGTGGCAATGCTGTCTGGCCAGGAAGCTCTTGCAATCTGTCCATCTCTGCCTCCCAATGCTGGGGTTACAGGCACTTGTAGTCATGACTGATATTCAAACTTAAAACATCACATTTTCAAAACAAGACTTCTTACCTCTTGTGCTATCTCCTTAGCCAGAATTTGTTTTACAAAGTACCACTTATATCTTTAAAATAGTAAACATAATAAAATATGTAACACATGTGCATGCATGTTCTCTCTCTCTCTCTCTCTCTCTCTCTCTCTCTCTCTCTCTCTCTCTCTCTCTTCCTCCTTTCTCTTAAGAATACACAGTGTTGGAAAATTCTTGCAAATTCCCTTTCAAGTTCCACGCAGCACATAGTATTATAAATAATATACCACAAACAAGGTAATGACAAACAGAACAACCTAAACCAAGTCATCATATCCTTTATACCACAGTTTTTAAAAGTCAACATTTATCTTGTGGTTGATATAGAAAGATAGGAGATACGCTAGCTGTTAGCATCTAAAATTACAATTTCCTTTCCTTGCTTGACTCAGGATTCCTTGTTCCAAGTTCACTGTTCTTACAATCTTTCCTGTCCTACAAGTAAGGTGATGTAATATTTATGGATAATCTCTGAAGGTATAAGCAATGTGAGAATAAAAGAAAAGCTCATGGTTCTAAAATTTCTGTGATTTAAAAGAAAATAGCTCCAAAGGTCATGCTTCAGCAGCAGGTCAATTGCCAGGTTCATTATTCAATGTATTTCTGTGTCATTAATTATATTCTGTAGATGTTTGGACTTAAAAAGCAAGGTTGAATAACAGAGCAAAGAGGAGAGGGGAGCAATTACTTGAATTGTGGAGAAATTCAAACTCTTGTCCATCTATGAAGATTCATGAAAAATGGAATGTGAGCTCAAGAGTATAAAGTGGTGGTCTGTAGGGTTCTTGGCTAATTGTGTGAGTTTCTAGGATCAATACCAAGTACCACACACACACACACACAAATAAACAACAAAAGAAGTCTTCAGTTTGAGATACCCTTTCCTCTTCTCTACTAAGGTGATAGAAGAGGAACTAGACCGTGTATAATATTGTAAATGTACTCAAAGCCTTGAGAAAACATGAAGGGGGGGGCACACTTCCCTTTATATTCCAGGTGTGGTGTTCAACAGGGAGCAAAGTTAATACATGTTGTTGAGAGGAGATTAGAATCCACTCACAATTCAACAGTTATAAATACAAAAGTTCCATTTCTTATCATGATCCACCACTGCCTGTGGACGAACAACATCTCTGAATTATTAATAATTTCTTGGTACTTTATTTGAAATGATAGTATTTCAACAGGTGTAGAAAGTATAAAAAGATGTCTCATTCTGTTTATCAGGCTTGTTCGTTGTCTTAGTTAGGGTTTCTATTGTTCTGAATCAATATATGATCACTAGTCTTTATAGCATCTTTATCATTTCTAACAACAAAGTAGCAGAATTGTACTTGGTATCTAAAACCTAACTCATTACAAGTTAACCAGAAAAAAACTTGGGGAGGAAATGGCTTAATTCCCCTTAACTCTCAGGTCATACTCTATCACTGAAGAAATTTAGGACAGGAAGTAAAGGCAGGACTGAAACAAAAATGATAAAAGAACACTGCTTATTGGCCTACTCCCATATCTTACTCAGGACCACCCATATCTTACTCAGGACCACCCATCTCTTACTCAGGTCCCATGGCTGGTATCACCTCCAATGACCTAGATCATTCTACATCAATCATCATTCAAGAAAACGCCCACACACTTGCCTACAGGCAAGTTAGTAGGTAGAATTTTCTCAATTGAGATTCCTCTCCACAGATAACAGTAGTTTGTGTTAACTTGTCATAAAACTAACCAGGACATCCATTCTCTGCAGAACGCATCATTTAAAAACTTAGTATTAAGTAAGTTTCCTCACTGGGTCTAGAGTTAGTGCATGAATAAGGTTTTAGATATCAAGTACAGTACTGCTACTTTGTTGTTAGAAATGATAAGGATGTTATAAAACTAGTGAAAATACTGAGATTTTGTATTTTATTATACAGGATGTAAAAAATAAATAGGCTCATTTAAAAATGAAGGTATTGCAAGCTGATCTCTATGGAATCGCTAAAATGGGAAGGGGGGGTATTATCAAAAGCAGCAAATTAAATTCAAGCAATCAGCCCTGTGGCTTACCCTCTGTGGATTCTCTAATCTAATGTTGCCTAATTCCATTCGTTGTAGGGCATATTATTTTTGTTTTCCCAATAGTATTTTCATTTTCTTTTTAAGCTTGCAAAGTACATAATATAATCACTATCTCTTTGTGTTATGAAATGTCATGATTTTGAAGAGGAAAATTTCATGGACTATGTAATGTCAATCATCTCTGTTTATGTCAGTGTCTATCATTCATTTGGATTCAAAAGGAAAATTGGGGGAAAAGCTATCTTTTATTTTGTGGGTATTTGATTTTAAGCCATAGAGCTACCTAATTTGCATGAGTATGTTGTTAATATATGAGAACACCCTTGAGAGTAGAAGCGTGCCTTGTACAAATGTGACTATTTTACAGTCCAGTCTTAGCCTTCCAAGTAGCTAAGATAGGTTGTATAGGAAACACTGCCCTCCCTCAAGCTTACACTCAAAACTCACATGAATCTTCTCACATAAGCCCTTTAAATCATGGTTAGACTTTACTCCCATTCGTGGCCTCTCTGCTTCTTCCATTCCTTTGAAGTTAAAAATAGCACAATTAACATTCACTGGATATTTACATAGAGTCCTGTAAGTTTTTGTAATCCGTGAAGTGACCAGGACTGACAGATCTGATGACCTCATCTAAAATACAAGTGAGAAAAATAAAACATAAACAAAGAGATATGTTCTCTTGGAATATAACCACAAATCTGTTTACTCAGTACTGTTATTAAAAACACTTTGTGACCAGTTTGATACAGCTACTCACACCAAACTGACAACAAAGCAGTGGCAGAATTTAGGGAAATCTTATTTGAGCCATTTGTTGTAAATGGAAAATCCATTTTGCACATATCAGATACCTATAATCTTCTCTTATTTACGTGTTTTATTATAAGAGAAATATACACAAGGCCTTAGCCTTTCCTCTGAGACCTTGAGAATCTTTGCACATGAACTCCCATAAACCCTTCCACACTGTAACATGAGTCCACCTTTCCTTTCCTTTGTAATATGGAGTAATCTGGGTCTCATTCTAGAAATCTCTCCTATTAGCTATCTATCTGGAGCCAATGCTTCCTAGCTAGCTGGACAGTCCAAATTCAGGCCTAAAGTCGAAAACCTGCTTTATATTTTCTCATAATGGATTTTTGGGACTTTGAAAGAAACTGCCTTAGAGGTGTGAGAGACCAACCCATGCAACACAAAGGATGAGACAAAGCTGAGCAGTCATGTAACCATTTACAGAAGCAGGTACAGAGGTCATTTACAAGGACACAGATTTATGAACACACAACTATCTTAGTCTCCAGTCCTATCCACCAGGGAGAGCAAGGTTAGCCACTGAAGGCCATCTCAATCTCTTACGTAGTGCACTTTATCCAATTCATGTTCCACAAGCTTCCAACTCTATGAACTAAAATTATTTTCCTTTTTCATGCCATTCTAAAAGAATGTGCTATTCTCTACTGACAAAATTCTCTAAGCTGCAGTCCCATGTCACCTCTTTGAGAAGTACTCATTTCCTGGGTACCAGCTATGACTGGATGGCATATTCATCATGTTCATAAACTTGTGCTAAATTTTATCACTACTCTGCATTTTGCTATACTTACGAGACTATGAGAGTTGAAAAAGCATTTTCTCCTAGAATTAATTAAAATGATCTCATGCAATTATTCTTTTTGCAGTAGATTAGATCATTTCTCAGAGGGGCTGGTGAGATGGCTCAGCGGGTAAGAGCACCCGACTGCTCTTCCGAAGGTGATAAGTTCAAATCCCAGCATACACATGGTGGCTCACAACCATCCGTAACGAGATCTGGCGCTCTCTTCTGGAGTGTCTGAAGACAGCTACAGTGTACTTACATATAATAAATAAAATAAATCTTTAAAAAAAAAAAAAGATAGATCATTTCTCAAGGTCTATTTGCTACTTGTCAAACTGACTCCATAGTTACAGTAATCTTTTGACCCTTTGACTTCAGACTTGGCTAATTGACCCGTGTTAGTGAGTAGCATATTAGCAGATATGGCAGAACAGAAGCTTGGAATGTACTGTTACGGTTTGGCTTACTCTATTTAATGCTTTTTGTGATGAGAACAATTTGAGGCTGACTCAAGTAGGCAAAGGGTTTCAGGGAGTTAAGTTGCAACCAATAACTAGCATGAGTCTGTTCTGTATGATTCAAACCTCAGTTGAGCTGTTAGATGTAAGAATGGAATTACAAAATCATGCTTAAAATTTTATTCATTTTTTTATGTTAGATTTTATGTGTAAGTGTTTGCTTCAATGTGTAACTATATGCTATGTTGTGTCATGCTTTGTAGACCAGAAAAGACCATCAGATCTCCTGGGACTGGAGTTACAGATGGTTGCAAGCAGCCATGTAGGTTGTGGGAATCCAAACTAGGTCCTCAGAAAGATCACCCAGTGCTCTTAACTACTGAGCCATTTCTCAGCTCTTATGAAATTATATTAAATATTTATCTATTTGTATTTTATTGGTATGTGTGTTTAACTTGCAAGTATGTATATGTAACATATGCGTGCCTAGCAATTATGGAGGCTAGAAGAGGGTATTAGAACTCTGGACCTAGAATTAGAGACAGTTGTCAGTGTGGAAATCAAGCCAAAGTCTGCAACAAGTGCTTTTAATCTAACTTGACCATTTCTAGCCACACAGATTCATACGTAAATCTCACTTAGTCAATTCCAGGATTCTTAAAATAACAGATCCAAGTCGTGTATTGTATCAGGTAATAATAAGTCTAGATAAAACACCAAGATTAAGATGAATAAAGACCATCTGATTTCATTATTTTGTAATTTTCAAGATCCAGGTAGGCAGATCTGAAAATTTCAGTCATATGAATATCTTTCTACTGTTCCACTAAAAGGCAAAATATGTTTATGAATATTCACTGGAAATTCTTAGTGATGCTCCAATCTCTATGAAACAGTGTTTGAGAAAGAACTAGATTGTGAACCCACAGATAAGAAGTACCACAGTATTGTGGCAAAGGAGCCTCCTGTTACCCTGGGTTTTCTAGATGACAGAAGCAATGAGGAGGATGAGCGCAGGTTTGTTGTGGAAACAGGCACATAGGACGTTGGAAACTAAAAAGTCCAACAAGTCGGTGACAAAAGCTGGTTTCGGGAGCTCAAGAACTGGAGGAGCTGGTGTGCAACTTGAGCTCTAAAACTGAGAGACTGAGGGTTGAGAGTGGGGAGGAAAATAGTGAGTAAGGACCAAGAGTGAAGGCTATAGGCAGAGTTCTGTGTCTGAGGGCAGGATAAAAGGAATCATCCAGCTCAGTGAGGAAGACAGACAGACAGACAGACAGTCAGACAGACAATGTGAGAATATGAGAATGAGCATGGATGATGTAGTAGATGATACCCACCAGTATCCACTCATAAGGGCTGATATTTTCTGAATCTATTCATTAAAATAGAACTATCTTCTAGGACTATCCTGACAAACATTACTAAAACTAATGGGGTTTTTTTTCCAATTTTTTATTAGATATTTTCTTAATTTACATTTCAAATGCTATTCTGAAAGTCCCCTCCCCCCTCCCCCTCCCCCCTCCCTGCTCCCCTGTCCACCCACTCCCAATTCTTGGCCCTGGCATTCCCCTGTATTGGGGCATATAAAGATTGCAGTACCAAAGGGCCTCTCTTCCCAGTGTGCTATCTGGACATGACCTTACTCAGTCAAGAGACAAATAAGAGGGCCGGGCGTGGTGGCGCACGCCTTTAATCCCAGCACTCGGAAGGCAGAGGCAGGCGGATTTCTGAGTTCGAGGCCAGCCTGGTCTACAAAGTGAGTGCCAGGACAGCCAGGGCTATACAGAGAAACCCTGTCTCAAAAAAGTAAAAAAAAAAAAAAAAAAGAAAAGAGAGAGAGATAAATAAGAGCAATTATTATACACGTCTTTCAATTAGTCCCTAAATCATATCAATGACTCCCTGTTTGTTCTAGACCTTCATCAATATTTGTAGAAAAGCAAGTCCATCAGAATAAGGTAGAAGATTATGTGAAACTTCAAATTACATACACCTTAACCCTACACATTTATGTTTCAGCGATGTTCTACTAACTGTATCTATGTTTAGAAAGGTTGGTCTTCTTAGAGTCAAGGTGTTGGTACTAAAACATCACATAACTCATATATCTGCAGGAGGATGAATGCTCATGTGTTCCAAAAGGATGTACTATCCATGCCTCCTACGTCTGAGTGTTTCATCCCATACCTCTACTTACAAATTCTATTGAAATTACCTGAAAACTTAGTATGAACCAAATATTTAACTGAGACTTTGTTATTGATGGTGTAATTTATGGGTTTTTTTACTTTCAAGATTATAAAGTAATTACAACATTTTTCTCTTCCCTTCCCTTTTCTCTTATATATCCCTTTCTTCACTTCTTCATATTTATGGATTCTTCTTTTATTAATTGTTATTACATGCATATCTGTATATGCATACATATTCTTGAATATAATCTGCTCAGCCCGTATAATGTTAGTTGTATATATGTTTTCAGGTCTAGACCACCAGTTGCTGTGCTCTTTCCTGGGAGAACCTCCTCTCCTACTCCCAGCTTTCCTCTCCTACTCCCAGCTCTCCTCTCCTACTCCCAGCTCTCCTCTCCTACTCCCAGATTTCCTCGGGTGCCTATAGATTCCCCGTGAATCTGAGGCTTAGTGGACTTTCCCCATCTGCTTTAGCAAGCCTATTGGTGAAACTTTATAGAGGTAGTTTCTGATATTACTAGGAGACACATCTTATGGTAAGCTGCCCACTCCTCTGGCTCTTACAATCTTTCTAACCCCTCTTCTGCAGTGTTGCCTGAGCCTTAGATGTGGGAGTGTTTGTAAGGGTAGAATGCAGACTTTATGCCAAGATAATGCATTTTTTAAATTAATTTATTTTTTACACTCCATATTCCATTCCCTGCCCCCCACATCCACCTTCTGATTACTCCATATAGCACACCTCCTCCCCACCCCCTGTCTCCATGTGGATGCCCCACTCCCCACCCCACATGACCTCTAAACTCCCTGGGGCCTCAAGTCTCCTGGTTAGGTGCATCATCTCTGAATGAAAACAGACCCGGAAGTCCTCTACTGTATGTGTGTTGGGGGCCTCATAACAGCGGGTGTATGCTATCTGTTTGGACAATACTGAATTTTAATTGATTGTAGTTTTCCGTAGTGATCTCTATCTCATAATATTATTTTCATGCTGTTTGAGACAGCTTTTGTTTATTTAACACAGGCTAGCTAACCTTGAACTTGAGGTCCTCCTGACTAAACTCCCAGAGTACTGGGGTAGTAGGTATTTCCTACCATGTCCAGCAGTCGAAACATTCTGTATTATATCACTTCCTTCATAGCAACCACATAATACATTATTCCTTTGTTTTCACAAGGCACAGAAAAGCAAAGTTAACATCCTCCTTTTCCGACTATTAGAAAGAGATCATTCTGGATCATTCTCTAGACTTGCCTCTCCCAGGAGCCCAAATTACAATCTCAATTATTGCACTGCAGTGAAGTAATACATATGTGAGTGCTTTGAAAATTATAAAGTATCTTGAAGATAAGAGGTTACTATTTTCTATAAATGGGATTGGATTTTTATCTTGCAGCAAATAACCAATCTTCGTTCTCGTCTTGCTAAATTGAAAATGTACACAAATACATATCTATTTACCTAGCACGAGCATCTGCCTGAAGGTTCCAATTGCCGAGGAGGAAAGATAAAGTCATAAAGAGAAAGGAAAGAGAATGCAGGTGAAAATGAGGGAGGCAGACAATCAGCTTGAGATGCTAACATTGTGAGCTTGAAATATGCAAGACCCAGGCATATGATGGTTGTAGTGGAAATGCATTTGATCGAGTTTTATTAAACAGTTTCTCATAATATTGAACTGCTTTGTACACAGTGACATCTGGGGCTCAGCATTAATTAAAGTGTGTTAAATATAGCACATCTTATTTAGTAGGAGAAAGCAATGCAGAAGTATGTCAACAGCTACTGTGAGCCCTAAGACCTTGCTCCTCAAGACCCAATCAAGATGACTTATGTTTTTAAAGGCTTGGAAGATAAATCATTGATCCATATTTGAGATCACAAAAAAATACTCCAATGAACACATTATTATTTTACTATTTTACAAAAAGATGAGCTGGATTCTGTCTCTAACTACTGACTCTTCAGGTCTTAACAAACAAGCCAAGAGCTTTTGGGAGATGCATTTTTCAGTCATGTGTCACTAGGCAGACGTTGGAACAAGTGCAGCATTAACTTGAAGATGATCTGGGGTGTTGTTAGCAGAGTGAACTCCAGAGTCATGCAATTGAGCTTATACTTACATACAAACTCGCAGGATGTTTTGCATGGATGGCTAAAGTTAAGTACAATCATCATCCAAAAACATGCTTTATGGAAAATCTGAATTAAGTAACAGTAATTACACCAAAACCAATTTTCTACTAATGAGAAAATAAATGCAGTGAGCGGGGGACAGACATGTCAAATGTTTGAATCATTGTTCATAGACCATGTCTACATCCCTGCTGGGGTAGGAACAAGGGCTGGAGAGCAACAGAATGGGCATTATTATAAACAGAAAAATATATCACTAGAATGAAGTGCTGAAATGGTTAATACACTCAGCCCCTTATCCAA
This sequence comes from Mus minutoides, assembly GCA_902729485.2. Taxonomy (NCBI): domain Eukaryota; kingdom Metazoa; phylum Chordata; class Mammalia; order Rodentia; family Muridae; genus Mus; species Mus minutoides. Next base: position 142,716 of record LR750655.1, read on the forward strand.
ATTTTAGGGAAGTTTAGGAAAGGCTTGAGATGGCTCACCATGAAGAAGTGGTTAATGGAAACACAGAAGTCTCCGTCTAATCCAATAATTGCCTGCTTATCTATTCTTAATGTTCTTTCTGTTTGAATCTGGAAAAAACTCTAATCTTCAAAATAAGCACTTTATATAGCAAAGATAATGCTAAGGAATATTTATTGCGATCCCTAAAGCCTGTCTGTGTCATTATCAGATATCTTAAACATGACTTTGTGGAAATGAGGGAAGGCCACCCAAATGAGACAAAAGAAAAAAATGCCCATTAGCATTTGTTTTGATGAGGGGATTAACTTCCCTCCCTTGTGCTTAACAAGAATGCAGAGGCAGGCAGAAGGGACAGATATGTGGTACTGAAGAGGAGAAAGCTTCAGTTGTGCTATGTTGGAGGCTTTTGGCTCAGGAAGCTGAATGTTAAAACTGGTCACAGGGAGGAATGAGCTCATCTGTGTGACCTAATTGGGCTCTACTATAAAACCCAGGTTAGAGTTATTTGATTGGTGTAGAAGTGACAAAGGTGGCAATTTGTTCCTGCACTCAGGGTATTGTTTTTGAAAGCATGGACTTTAGGATCTCTAGGCATTCTAGAATCATTTTTGAAACAAGGGGGAAAAAGATGAATGTACTGTTTTTGTCTGGAAACTAGAATGTTGGAGCTCAGATGGTAGAACTCAGAGAGGCTGTGCGGATGCCGTGACATTATAGAGGATAGGTTGGTGAGTTCCATTTGAGGCATGTTTAGGGTTAAGAGATCAAATTCCCAGTGCAGAGGTCAAGAAAGCTGCTGCTTAGAGAGAGCCATTTGGGAGTAGGGTCAGACAGAGGCAGTAACTGTCAGGGTTGGCAAAGTCTGAAGGAACAAGAGCCTCTCACCTCGTGTCAACCAGGTGTCATAACTTACCAGTGATGCTCCAGTCCTCCCTGAGGTCAGCCATACTGCTTCTACAGACCCGCCAAGTACAATGAGGCCACAAACTTGGGAACGTACAGCTTGCATGTGTCTGAGTTCAGAGTTCTCTCTCTGCTCAGACTGACATACTGAACAGCACATGCTAGATGAGTTAAAGCCTAGACATCTCCTTCCTCGTGGTTCCAGAGGCCAGAAGGCTCACATGCACCGTGCACAAGTTGGTATCTTGGAGCCTCTCTCCTTGTCTCATAGACAATTACTCCCCACTGTCTGATTACATATCTCTCCTGCATCTTCCTCTCTGATATTGGCCCTACTCAGATTGTACTAGTCACTCTGCACTAACATTAGGCTTCATTTCATACATGATGTTTGCTAAGGTCAAGACTTCAGCATTCAAATCTGAAGGGGACAGTATTCACTCCCTAAGAATGGAACCCAGAGTTTTCAATTCCAAGTTCATTACTATTTCAATGCTACTACAGATATATCAAGCCTATTCACTCAATATAGTGTTCAGTAGATCTTTCCTTGCGTTCCTGGTTTAAATCAGCAGTTGTACATTTCCTTCGAGTATTTACCATTGCTTCCCCCCAACATTACTTTACACTTGCCATTTTCTTAATATTGAATATATTTTCATTTGTTTTCCATGGCGTCTCATTCCTCCATCAATATGTGTAATCTATGAAAATGAAGATTTTTTTTCATTTAATTTACTGCTATATCTTTGGCACACTGAGTCTCTCACATTGCAGGTGTTCAATAAATATTTTCTGATTGCAGGTGGGGAGCTGTAGATGTGAAGATGCATAAATAAACCTAACTAAAGCACTAAGGCCCAACTCGAGTGCTGGGACAAGATAAGCATGCACTTAGCAGGCCTAACGTAGAGTTATGCACATCCTAAAAATGGGGCCTCCATCTGTCTTGTTATATAAATAATCCACCAGAAAGAATAGTCTCAGCACCGTCCCAGAATCATGGTGCTTTTGTTCTCTTGATGCTATTTTCCTGCCTCTGGTACTTGAGCTTTCCAGAATAGAGCCTCCTAGCTTAGAATTTATGTTGCTGGATCTCTGCAGGGCAGCCATCAAGCATGTGCTGTCACCAAACAGAAACCATCCAGTTGCTACGTTAGCAAGAACTGACCAAATTCTGGAACCCTGCTCCAGGGCCCAGCTGCAAAATAAGCCTTGGGAATGGTCACCTTTGGTCATGTGTGGAAGTGCATATCCTTTATTACATATTCCACTCTTTACTGGAATTGTATTAAAAAGAAAAGTTAAAACATATACAATACTGGAATGATTTCAATCTTCTGGCAACCCATCTTGTAGTATTTTATGGACTATAAAAAAATACAGAAAGAAGAAAAGAGGGATAAAATAAATACAGTGAAAGGAAAAAGTAAATCAAGTAAAGATGAGTAAGGAACATGTGGGGACATTTACTGTTCACTCAGGAGCAGGGGCCAGAGTTACTGTAACCTCAGTTCCTAGTTCTGCAGTCTTTCTGCAATAGTTTCCTGCGATGCCATAACAAAGTACCACATACTGACTGGATTAAATAACAGAAAGTTACCATTTCCCAAAACCAGAGATTGGAAGTCTGAGCTCCTGCAGTTAGTGAAGCCATACTGTGTGCAGCCTGTAAGGGAATTTGTTTTGCTTCCTCCTAGCTTTTGAAGGAAAGTGGCATTATTTAATATTCCTTGCCAGGGAGCCCATTATTCCTTTGGTCTCTGCCTTGGTCATGAGAATGTGTATTTCTGCCCTTTGACTTCTATATTCTCATAAAGGTACCAGTTGTGTTACAGTAAGGACTAACCTACTTCTGTATAGACTCGTCTTCAGCAATTCTTGCTACAAAGGACCTATCTCCACGTAAGGTCTGAGTTACTGGAGACTTAGATTTCAAACATATCTTTTTTCTTTCTTGGGATGATCAGAATTTAACCAATACTACATTCCTACTTTAAAGATGGTGGGAAAAACCTTAGGAGCAAGTTAATGAATCATATGGTTTTAAATTCCATGTATGGTGATGGAACCAGTCCTAATTGCTGTGGATGTGTGGAGCTCTTGAGACAGAGAATTAGTGATGAAGAGATTAGTGAAGTCATAACAGGTCGTGGGTGGTCCTACTCATCTTCTTTTAGTCACTATGACAAACACCTGAGATAATTGACTATAGTCAGATTTTTAACTTGCTCATGGTTTAGAGGTTCTGGTCCATACATACTTGGATGGGCCCATTCCATGAGACCTCTGCAGATTGTTAAATAGCAGAAAGAGAGCATACAATGGAAAAACAATATTCCCCTGATGGCCAAGAAAGAGAAGAACAAAGAGAAGGCCAGAGAAATCTCACTGTGCCCTTTAAGGTGTGTCTCACAATGGGATAAAGACTTCTCATGAGTCATACCTGTTAGACTCCACTGTCCCTTACACTGGACAAACCTTTAATATATGTACCTTTAGAGGATATACAAGACATATACTATCTTGGACTATATGGTAAAAATATGACAGAAAGGAAGAGAAAAATGACTGCCATTACAGCTCCAATAGATAAGGAAAACAATTAACAAACTCAAGTGGAGCTATCAAGCATGAAGTTTGAGACTGAGAAGACTGAAGGAGGAGGATCTACTCCTGCTGCTTTCTGCTCTTCTATTTAGGTCTTTTTTTTTTTTTTTTTTTTCAACTTTTATTAGATATGTTCTTCATTTACATTTCAAGTGTT
>LR750655.1:150626-197239 GCA_902729485.2 Mus minutoides
ATACTTCATATAGCCCAAAGTCCCTCAGGGGGTTAATGAATATTTTTTCTAAATGCTTTCTTACACAACATCCCTAAGTGCTGAGACAAAGTGGGAACCCATAAACAGCTCCTGGGGTGTATATAAGTTACCAATGTGGCTGATAGAATGGAAGCCCTTATTATGTCTGTATGACTCAGTTCAGTGGCCTTTTCAAAGTCTCTTATGGGAAACAGAATTAAGTTCAATTGATTGAGGTCTTTTCAATCATAAGACCATCTAAGCCCCAATCCCTTGGCATGTTCCTTTGTGGGTAGGAGTCTGACATGCCAAGGATTAAAGTCAGGATATGGTCATATATTGGTGCTAGTTTGGTCTGATGTACCCACATGAGCATATTGGATTGAATGAGATGCCCTGCCCTGCCCTGCCCCGCCCCCACCCCCATAGTCTCAGGCATTTGAACATTTTGTCCCCAGTTGGTGGCACTGTTTGGGAGGTTAAGAAGTATGTCACTGTTTCAGTCTTAGGTTTCCAAACTTCATATCACTCTAAGTGCTGCCCCCACCCCCTGTTTCCTGATTGGTATTCAACACATGAGCCCTCAGTTTTCTGCTCCTCCCACCATGCCTTCATTCTGCCATCATACCCTCTAACCCCTTGGAACCATAATGCTTTGCTCATGATGTCTTTATTCAGAGCAATAGGAAGTAACTAATAGAGAGGTCTTGTTTCATGACTGCCCTTCCTTTTCCCACCAACTCTGGTCACTTCATTATTTCCATGACATTCATAAATGAGGAGGAAATCTACCTTCTTGATCCAGGTGAAACTTGAAACAGATTCCTGTGGATGCCTCAAACCTATCCCTTTACATGAACCCTGTAGATAACTCAACTTCCAACTCTCCCACAAAAAACTGTGAGGTCACTCGAAACCCTAAGACAACATGATCTGCCTCTCAAGAATAGAACAAGAGAGAAAGCATAGGACTTCTAATCGTTGGCCTCCTTCAAAACTCACCTGTGGTTTTGAGATGCCAAAGCTTTTAAATTCAGACTCCATTTTAGAAAACCTGACTTAAGTTTGAACTCAGGTACACAAATAGGCTGGTATAGCATTAGTTTCCAAGTTGCCCCTAAGAGACACTGAGCCTAGCTCCAGTCTCTAAGCTAATCCCTAACAAGAGCAGAGTTTCCAGGTTATACCCTCAACAAGACCAGTGTCTCTAGGTTATTCCCCCAACAAGCCTGCACCTCCAGGTTATGAGCCCACCTTCTGCCTAACAACCACCAATGCAGAGGGGAGTAGAAGTTAAGTTTATGATATGACTACCAGCCCCAGCCAATCATGTTAAATGCCACAGGAGCTTTCCAATTAGATGCTTGCACACATATTCTCTGCTTGATGCTAACTATAAAACCTTGCCCCATAGATATTCAGGATTCTTCCCCCACACACACACCAAAACCATCCTTCATGATGGTGGTGCATTGGCGGGGATGGGGGCTGGAACAAGCTAGCTCGAATAGAATAGAATAAAGAACATTCTGTGAGTTGCATCAGATCAGCCCCCGTGTGTGTTTTTGGGGATCGCTAATATTTCCCTGGCACAACAGTTTCTGTCACTCCATATTTGGAGATCAAGGGCAAGGCCAATTCATGGAATCAGAGGAAAACACACTGCTTGTCTAGAGTAGAACAACAACAACAACAAAAAACATCCTTCTGTCATTTCTCTCCCTCCTCTGTTGATTGTGTTAGTGACCCTGAAGGTCTTTGGAACTCTTAGGTCCCTTCTCTGCTTTTCTACCATAGTAGCTTTTCCATGAAGCAATGGTACTTTCTAGTCTCATTGTACAGAAAACATCAGAAGATAAAAGAAAGTAATTGGGAATAAAAGCCACATGTGTGGATGCATTAAAATATTACCTGGACAACATCTGAGTGCTATAATATAACTTCCAAATTGCGTCCAATGTGACTAGCCATTGTAAAGGAATGCATTTCCTGGAAGTGGTACTGCCTTTCTTTTCCCAAATCAATTGATATTGTATGCATAAAACTTGCAGCCCCCCCTCCAAAAAAACCCAAAACAAACAACAACAACAACAAAAAAAAAAAACCCTTGCAGCCTATTGCTTAGAATATTAGAAAATTTGAAAGAAGTCCATAGTCCTCACAAAGCTGTTGTTATTTCCTATGCACTAGGCACTGGCAGTCGTGTTACTTGGAATTCACCTGAATAGCCCTACACAGGGCATCTCTGAACTTCTCCTCCTTCCCTATATGAAAGGTGATATCCCCTGGATTCTAAAATCTTTTGAAGTCATCCTTTTTTATCTTTGTCAAGGGATATGCCTCCAAGATAACTGAAAAGCACAAAGACAACACATACAGAATACTTGCTTTATTGTGTGTGTGTGTGTGTGTGTGTGTGTGAGAGAGAGAGAGAGAGAGAGAGAGAGAGAGAGAGAGATTGCATTAAAGTCTAACTATAACTATTACAATAATGAACTAAAAATCAGCTTTCAGTGCTACACAGAGGAATTCCTGGGAAAATGCAAACAGGTGACATTGTGCCCCTTCAGACAAGTTGAGAGAAGAAGATGTTTCTTATTTATTTTGTCATTCAATTTCCCTTCCATCTCCTGGCCTGAAGCCACAGAAGCTTCAAGCCTCTTGGCAGGACAATCAGAATTCTCTTTCTTTGCTCATTATTTTTTTTTCCCACTGGCAGCATTCCCAATGCTAGCAGCCTAATAAAAGTTTTGCTTCTCCAGTGGCCCCCTCACCACCTCTGAGAAATCTCCAGAGGGGTTTGGGCAGCTTCTATCAAAGGGGAGATGTAGGCAAAAGTTCAGCTGAGCTTTGGAAGCTTTCAGACATGGGTGGTTCCTCCCTAATTGTGTATGCATGCTCTCAGGAACCGCGCTTCAAAGTTGGGTCTCTTCAAAGATACCATCCCAGTGCTGGAGGCTGTTCGCCAAGGCTGAGGATCCCTGCTGAGATATCACTTCTGAAAGGTCGCAGCACTAGAAAGCGTGTTTCCTTTCAAGATGCCACCCCAGAGAGAGCTTTTTATCACTTTAGACTAGCTCCTATGGTTAAGGGGACACTGAGGAGACCTACTTGAAAAAGATGCTTCTCTTTTGCATGCCTTTTGGGGAAGTCCTCCCCTTCTTCTTTCCCACAGGCTCTCATCTTACTAATGAGTGGCAAAGATGATGTTGTTGTAGTTTCCGCATTTGATAGTCGGCTATTTAAAATATCTGCTAGCCACTAAAAAGGAGGTTTCTCAACCTGTGGGTCTCGACCCCTTTAAGGATTCAGCCTAATGACCTTTTCCCAGGGGTTGCCTAAGACCACTGGAAAACACAGATCTTTCACCACAATAGCAAAACTACAGTTATGAAGTAGCAATAAAAATAATTTTGTGGCTGAGGGTCACCATAACTTGAGCAACTGTATTAAAGGGTCACAGCGTTAGGGAAGTTGAGAACCTTGGCATTAGAATGATGGAAATCCATATTGTTGGAAGGAACAAACAGGAAGTTCTACAGCAGGTTCCCCTTCAATGTAGGCTTAATTTAGGCTTTTTCATCTACCCAGGGTCAACTGCAATCCCAAAAAGTCATTAATAAGTTGTAAATTGTGACTCTTCTGAGTCACATGTCAAAATCTCTCATCTCTATTTAGCATATCCCCACTGTATACAGTCCCTCCTGTGAAACTCTCTGTAACTGACTTAGTTCTTAGATTTCTTATCCAAATTTAACACATGATGCTGGTGCTCTGGTCATCCTTACTTTACTTTATTATGGCCCCAAAGCCTGAGCAGTGATCACAGTTAACCATATGGGCTCAAGAGAACTCACCAGTAAGGAAGCAGACCTTCAAGTAAAATAATATAAATTCCTGAATAATATAATACTCTGAAATTGCAAAGGCCTATGGTAAAAGGTCATATGGCTTACATATAGCCCTGGTATACCCAACATTTCAGACGTCCCCTGAGGTAGGCCTACTTGAATGGGCTCTATTCGTCTGCAGCATTCTGGTTTCTTTTTCTTCCAGCCTGTGTAGGTTCAGTCTTGTTCCAGGTGACATTTTAAGCATTCATCCAGTTAGTCTTTAGTATTTGCTTATTTGTTCAAACCCTAAAGAAGTATCAAGTATCTTCTGTGTGCCAAACACTACACAAGGCCCTGAGGCTGAACAGCTGGCACTAATTCAACAAAGACTGCATCTGAGTAATGCCCATGCTAAGCAGTGGTTTTCTTGGACTTGCTTCTTGTTAGTAGTCAAATTCACTGCTCCTATCTCCTACAGAGATGATGCCTCCCTATGAATTATGTATTCCTGTGTTTGCCCAGCCAGGATCTGTTTTCCTCAATGTTCCCTGTGATGACAGTGTTATCAAAACAGCAGCTCTTACTGTGACATAAAAGCAGGCATCCATAACTGCAGATATAGAAGAGGTGCCTTATTTATTCGCTCCTCTAAGCTGTCCCTCACTACGAGTTTGTGTCTGAACGGGGATAGGGATCCTTGAGTGGTTCATAGTACTTTTTATCAACTTTGATTTGCCAGCTAAGAAATAAATCACATTGAGTGGACACAGAGGAGATGAAGCAGGAATGCTCTGCGTGAAGCAAGGAGATCCCTCAGCAGGAGGAGGTGACTGAGAGAACTACAGGCTTCTGAGAAAATCATCAGGGTGCTAGGAAGACCAGAAGCAGAACCTGCGGACCAGAATGCCAGCCTGTTGCAAATAATATGAGACTATTACAGCCTTGCACCTGTTTGGAGTTTACGAGAGATTTGGTTCAGAGGAAAGAGGCATTTATTTGCAATTTGCAGGGTAGTAATAATTGTATAGAAATAAATGATGTAGGGGTCTGTGTCGATGTCTGCATTAAAATCTCAATTGGTAGGTGGTTAGCTAAACTTTAGAAAAAAGCTCTACTCCAAAGCTGCAGACCACTCTCCTTTAATGTGATGCTGCTGAGCCTAGTAAATAGAAGAACTCATGCTAGAGATTTCCCAGCACACAGCAAACCCTGCAGAATGTTGTCCATGGTTGCTGGAATAATTTATCAAGTATTTCCTACTCGTCACCTTTGGAATGAAGTCCAGTGAGATTTCGTGGTCTCCTGCAGTTAAGAAAGACTGTGCGATGACTTTAGGTCCCAGTGATAGCAAAAGCAATTCTGGGGACTAATTCCAGAGAGACTCTTCAGAATTCTTCTCTCTCTCTCTCTCTCTCTCTCTCTCTCTCTCTCTCTCTCTCTCTCTGAGATGATGTTTCTTCTAGTAGCATCCTAGAATGAAGATGAAAGGACTAGTAATGCTCATGTATGCAAAACACAGTGTTTAATGTTTTAAGCAGGAGAGTTTGGAGGGTTGTATGGTAGCACAAATAACATGGAGTATAATTACTGATGAAGCTCTTGTAATACAATCCTCTATTACATATACAGAGAAAGAAAGAAACAAAATTTTATTATGGCTATATCAACATACCATTCTACTTACTGTTTTAAAGTGGTTTTATTGAGTTGTAATACACATACCATAATGTTCACCCATTCCTTTTACCTATTATGTGGAGGGCACACATGCCTTAGTGTATGCACAGAGGTCAGAGGACAAACTGCAGAATAGATTCTCTCCTACCTACATGTGGGTCCAATGGATCAGACTCTAGACCTCAGGCTTTACCCACTGAAATCTCACTGGACTTCATTCCAAAGGTGACGAATAGGAAATACTTCAGCCCAAATCCACCAACTTAAGATGAATGATTTTTGTATTCTTACAGATAGTGGCAGCCAACCCTATAGTCACGTTGAGAATCTGCTCATCAGCTTGAAATGGACTTCCATAGGTTTTGTCTATCACCACCTAACACCAGGCCAGCAATCAGTAACCCATCTACTTCATATCACTATAGAGCTCCATATTCTTGTTGTTTTTCATTGATTTAATCATAATATATGGTTTTTGTGATTGGATGCTTTCAAGATTCATATCTACTTCTGCACATGTCAATACATTACTTTTTGTGGTTGAATAGTGTCTTATTGGTATATGCCATAATTTACTCATTCATTGATAGGCTTTTGAAAGTTCATACTTGGGGTGTTCATGCTTCTGTGACTAATAGTGGCATTCACTCATGTAAAAGTAGTTATGATTTCACTTCTATAATTAGGAATGAAAATGTTGAGTCAGGGGGTAACTCTTACCTTTAAAAACCACAGTTCCTCAGATTGTATTCAATCTGATTGTATTCAAAAGTGGCTACAGTGTTTGCATTCACTCCTTTTCATAATCCAATGATAATTTTACAGTCACTAGCAATGTCCTTGAGTTCTGCATTCCCCTTGTTTTGACCAATGATTGCTCTGACTTTTTATTCTACCATTCTCACTGTGGTATCTCACTGTGGTATCTCACTGTGGTATCTCACTGTGGCTTCGATTTCCATACAATTGCTAATGCTGCCCAGTGTTTATTCTTTTGCTTACTCATAGTTTATATTTCTGCACAAGAAATGTCTATTCAGATCACAGATGGTTTAATAACTGGTTTATTTTTTTATATTAAGTTACAAAGATTCGTTACCTATTCTGAAAATTTGTTCTTTATTGGTTATGTGATTCACAAATATATCCTCCCATTCTGTGGGTAGTTTTTCAAGTTTCTGATGCTCTTTGGAACATAAATGCTATGATTTAAAACTTGTCTAACTGTAGTTTGCTTATCATTTTTTTGTGTCATACTTAAGAATTCTTTGTCAAATTTGAGTCGCAAGGATTGACCTTGTCAAGAAACATTTGCCATGCTTCCTTCCGAGTCATGCGGCTTTACAGCTTTCATTTATGTCTCACATTCAAAGTCTCTTCGTTCTTAATCAATTTCTGGCAGTTCTGCAGAGCATGATTGATGTATAATAAGCTTTATATACGTAATGTGCAACTGTGGAAGTTTGAGCATAGGTTTATACTCATGAAGACATTGCTACCATCAAAACAAGGGGCATTACCATTGCCTCTAAAAGATTTCTAATGCACTTTTGAAACCCCTTCCTTCTATATTTCTCTCTGGCAAATGTCTGAGTAGCCACTGATGTAAATCAAAACAAATTGGTTTAAAGGTTAATCAATGGTACTAGGTCGTAACTAGATAGAAATAAGAAATTCTTAGATCCTTCTGTGGATAAATAAATGAAATAGGTAGTTATAACATTGTATATATTTTTTAAAATAGAAGAAAAGATTTTATTATTTTCATAATAAATAAATTTGAATAATTTATAGATGCATTTACCCCAGATTAAATATTATATGACATGTGCATATATGTGGCACCCCATAATTCTATACAATTTCAAGACAGCTAAAAATTTTTAAGTTAAAATGTAATATAGTTTGAATTTTTAGGAAATCTGTGTACATAGGTTTATGTAGCATATACTCCTTTTTCTCATTTTTATCTTAGAAAAATATAAAGAGCATAAAATCCTCAATGTATCCATTCCTAGGTGTGCAGTGTATTGGCAATAAGAGCCTTCATCATCTTGTCCAGTCATCACTATCATATCTCAAAGAACTTGTTCATCTTCTCTAAAGCTGTGTAGCCATTAAACAGTAATTTCTAATTTGCTCCATCTCCTTAATCTCTAGACCCTTCTATTCTGCTTCCTGACTCTGACTACTCTAGAGTTTCATATAAGTAGATATATAGAATACTCTCATCTTTTGCCTAGTCTGTCTAATTTAGCTTACCTCTTTAAGATTTATCAAGGAGGGCATAAAAGGTGGCTCAATGATTAAGAACACTTTGTTGAGTAAAAGAATCTTTTATTGTCCCAATATAGTTGTAATCTTGGAGGCTTTCTGCCTTAGACTGCTAACCTAGGCCTAGACCGGAAAGCTCTTAGCTTCCATACAATCTAATCTAGGCCTAGAATGCTTTCAACCCCTGAGATGGAACTGCTGGATAAATTCACCCTTTCTTGTTCTTTCTGAGCTATGGCTAGCTCTTTCAACTTGGCTATTCTGGCTTAAACTCTACCCTGAGCTGACTGATTCAATCTGGTTTCTCTCTTTTCCTCTCCTGAGTTGTTCTGTTTGGCTTCATACTAATTCTTGCAATCTGTTCTAATTTTCTGGGTCCTCATTCTCCCTCATTCTCTGGCTCACTGTGTCTTCCCCTGTGTGTATCTTGTTCTCTCTTCAACCTGTCCATGTTAAAAACTCTTGAGTAAAAGTGCCTCCCTCTCTCTCTCTCTCTGTATGCACTGGTCTATCTTAAGTAGCCCCTTCTCTTCTTATGAGAATTGGCTACATCTTATTCTGTCAAATCTGTTTTTGTTTTGTCCCTTTATCTACTACTCAATTAGACATCACTTTTAAACATGGGTGCTTCCTTTTACAAACTAGCTTTGCCTTCGATGTTTACAATTAAAGATGTATACTAAAGATGTGTCTGTATTCCAGCCAGAGGGATTAAAGGTATATGCTAAGGGATGAGCCACACATAACTTGAAACAAGTATTTTTCAGCAAATACCATAATCTTAGAGTTCACAGTGTGACCCTACAACATTGTTGTTCTTGCAAAAGACCCAGGTTCAAATCTCAGTCCCCACATGGTAGCTCACAACTCTCTGTAACTCCAGTTCCTGTGTATCTGATAGCTTCTTCTGACCTCCACAGGTACCAGGCACACACATGTTATACAGTCTTTTATGAAGACAAATCACTCAACACATATAAAATAAATCTAATAAAAGATTTATCTAAGTTTTAGCTTACATCAAAATTTCATTCTTTTTTTTAAAGATTTATTTTATTTATTATATGTAAATACACTGTAGCTGTCTTCAGACACTCCAGAAGAGGGCGCCAGATCTCGTTACGGATGGTTGTGAGCCATCATATGGATGCTGGGATTTGAACTTATCACCTTTGGAAGAGCAGTCGGGTGCTCTTACCCGCTGAGCCATCTCACCAGCCCCCCAAAATTTCATTCTTTAATGAGACTGAATAATCTCTCTCTCACTCTGTGTGTGTGTGTGTGTGTGTGTGTGTGTGTGTCTGTGTGTGTATGTGTGTGTATGTGTGTGTGTATGTGTGTGTCTGTATGTGTGTATGTGTGTATTATCTTTGATTATTGGTGAAAGGAGCACATTGCTTTCATGTTTTGGCTAATATGAATAATGACATTGTGAACATTAGTGTAATAATACCTATTCAAATCCCTTATTTGTTTTTAAGGGCTACAAACTCAGAAAGAGAAATTCCTTACACTATTGAACTTATATATTTCTTCTTCTTTGTTATTATTGAAACGTATTCTACCATATGAGTATATAACAACATTTTATTCATGATGCTCTTCAATTGACTAGTATAGGGAGAATTGTTGTGAATATTCATCTATGTATAGGATATGATTTTATTATTTCTTCTGTAATAGAATCGAATATTGGACTTGTATGCATGTTTAGGGTTTTAGCATACTTGTAGAGAAAGTTTTCCAATGAGATTATTCAGTTTTATGTCATCAGCTCTTTTTAGCAATTTCATATATATACATGATGTATTTTCATCAGATTGACCCATGATGGCTTTTTCATATCCCCTTCCTCCTCTTTCCAGTCAGTCATCCTTCTGTTTTTATGTCTTCATGTGTGTGTGTGTGTGTGTGTGTGTGTGTGTGTGTGTGCGTGCGTGCACATGTGTGTGTATGTCTTCTATGGTATTGAATTAAAGTTACTTATTTGCATAAACATTGGTGAGGGTTATTTATTAGACCATGGTCAACTTGCCAAAATGATTATGCCAACAAAGAAAATGACCTTCTTCTCAGCTGTAATCATCAGCTGAAGAGAAGAAAAGGGCCTCAAGAGTCTCTGTAGTAACCACAATCCATTGCAAAGGAGACTTCTTTGACCAAGGAAATAGCAATGCTAATCTATGGACAGAAACATAAATATTTAGAAAAATGTTTTGACTGGTGTAACATTATCTATTCAGAAAAATAATAGTAACACCTTCCGTCCCAGGGTTCTGACCCTGTCAGCCATCGGCTTTCCAACAGGCTTTATAGAGCCTGGCTTAACTTCCTCTTGTGGGAAGGTCATCAAATCCAAGCAGAAAGTGGTTTGCTTTATTCTTAACAATTGTGTCACTTTTTATTGCATTAATCAGCAGGCACATCTTCCATGACAGTTCATCTGCGTAGCATGTTGACTTCTGTCCACTTGATTATGTAAGAGTTTCAAATTTTAGTCTTAAAACGTATTTACTAGTGTCTCATTATAGCTATGGTTTGCAGTATTATAATGATTATTGGCATTGTATATAGTTTCCTCTTCTTATCTGGCATTTATATGTTTTTGTTGTTAATGATATATTCATATTTTCCACCCATTATAAGTGTTTGCTTTTTATCTTAAATTTTTGAAATATTCAAAAAGTGTAGAAAGTTGGTTATCTGTATGCTCAGTTTTGGGATTTTAGGTTACTACAAATATCAAATAAAAATACTTTATATAGACACAAATAAAATAAAATACCTTCGTGTGACTCTAACTAAGGAAGTGAAAGATCTGTATGACAAGAAGTTCAAGTCTCTGAAGAAAAAAATTGAAGAAGATCACAGACAATAGAAAGATCTCCCATGCTCATGGATTGGCAGGATTAATATAGTAAAAATGGCTATCCTGCCGAAAGCAATCTATAGATTCAATGCAATCCCCATCAAAATTCCAACTCAATTCTTCACTGAGTCAGAAAGGGCAATTCGAAAATTCATCTGGAATAAAAAAAAAAAAAAACCTAGGATAGCAAAAACTATTCTCAACAATAAAAGAACCTCTCATGGAATCACCATGCCTGACCTCATGCTGTACTACAGAGCAATTGTGATTAAAAACTGCTGGTACTGGTACAGCGACAGACAGGTAGATCAATGGAATAGAATTGAAGACCCAGAAATGAAACCACAGAACCTATGGTCACTTGATCTTTGACAAGGGAGCTAAAACCATCCAGTGGAAAAAAAGACAGCATTTTCAACAAATAGTGCTGGCACAACTGGCAGTTATCATGCAGAAGAATGTGAATTGATCCATTCTTATCTCCTTGTACAAAGCTCAAGTCTAAGTGGATCAAAGACCTCCACATAAAACCAGAGACACTGAAATTTATAAAGGAGAAAGTGGGGGAAACCCTCAAAGATATGGGCACAGGGGAAAAAAATCCTAAACAGAACAGCAATGGCTTGTGCTATAAGATCAAAATTTGACAAATGTGACATTATAAAATTTCAAAACTTCTGTAAGGCAAAAGACACTGTCAAGAAGACAAAATGGCCACCAACAGATTGGGAAAGGATCTTTACCAATCTTAAATCTGATAGGGGACTAATATCCAATATCTACAAAGAGCTCAAGAAGCTGGACTCCAGAAAAATGAATAACCCCATTAAAAAATGGGGTACAGAGCTAAACAAAGAATTCTCAACTGAGGAATACTGAATGACTGAGAAACACCTGAAAAAATGTTCAACATCCTTAATCATCAGGGAAATGCAAATCAAAACAACCCTGAGATTCCACCTCACTCCAGTTAGAATGGCTAAGATCAAAACTTCAGGTGACAGCAGTTGCTGGTGAGGATGTGGAGAAAGAGGAACGCTCCTCCATTGTTGGTGGGATTGCAAGCTTGTACAACCACTTTGGAAGTCAGTCTGGCAGTTCCTCAGAAAACTAGACATAATACTACCAGAGGGTCCAGCAATATCTCTCCTGAGAATATACCCAGAAGATGTTCCAACTGCTAATAATAACATATGCTCCACTATGTTCTTAGCAGCCTTATTTATAATAGCCAGAAGCTGGAAAGAACCCAGATGTCCCTCAACAGAGGAATGGATACAGAAAATGTGGTACATTTACACAATGGAGTACTACTCAGCTATTAAAAACAATGAATTTATGAAATTCTTGGGCAAATGGATGTCTCTGGAGGATATAATCCTTAGTGAGGTAACCCAATCACAAAAGAAGTCACTAGATATGCACTCACTGATAAACGGATATTAGCACAGAATCTTAGAATACCGAAGATACAATTTGCAAAACACAAGAAAATCAAGAAGAAGGAAGACCAACGTGTGGATACTTCATTCTTCCTTAGAATAGGAAACAAAATACCCATGAAATGAGTTACAGAGACAAATTTTGGAGCTAAGATGAAAGGATGGACCATCCAGAGACTACCCCACCCAGGGATCCATCCTATAATCAGTTACCAAACCCAGACACTATTGCATAGAACAACAAGAGTTTGCTGTAGGGACCCTGATATAACTGTATCATACGAGGCTATGCCAGTGCCTGGCAAATACAGAAGTGGATGCTCACAGTCATCTATATGATGGAACACAGGGCCCCCAACCGAGATGTTAGAGAAAGTGCCCCAGGACCTGAAGGGGTCTGCAGCCCTAAAAGAGGAACAACAATATGAACTAACCAGAACCCCCAGAGCTCATGTCTCTAGCTGCATATGTAGCAGAAGATGGCTTAGTCGTCCATTATTGGGAAGAGAGGCCCCTTGGTCTATGCCCCAGTACAGGGGAATGCCAGGGCCAAGAAGTGGGAGTGGGTGGTTAGGGGAGCAGGGCAGGGGGGGTATAGAGAACTTTCAGGATAGCATTTGAAATGTAAATTAAGAAAATATCTAATAAAAAATAAGAAATAAAGAAAGAAAAAATACTTTATAGTTATAAAAAATGTACCTGTTCTGAGCATGTACAAACTTTCTAGTCATTATTTCCTTATTAATAGAGTATAACAATAATTTATACAGTATTCACATTGGATTGAATTTTATAAGTGATTGAAGGATTATTTATACCATGCAGGCTCCTTGTATAGTGTGAATATAAATTCTACATCATTTTACTTAAGAGACTGGAATATGCTTGAGTGTTATTGACCTTAGGGTTTCTGAAATCAATTCCTGAGAGTATAACAGAGGATTGGTGTACATTCTGGATATCATTTATCAGGCAGATACTTTGTAAATATTTTATTTTTGTCAATGGATCATCATGTCACTATTGTCTTTTGAATACAGCTTTTCAGTTATGATTTGGCATTTCCTTAGTGAGTTATACATTTTAAATTTTATTCTTAACTTTACTCTTAAACATTAGTGTATTATGTTTCATATTTATTATGTTTCATACTGACTACTGCATTCATCTCAAGTTCATGTTTGTATATGGCAAAGATGAATATTTGTACAAGCCTAACAAGTATTTCAGCATTATCTGTTTAATAATTCTTTTTCTTCTTCATCATCTTTTGTTGAAAAGTAGTTGATTTATATTCATAAATATATTTCTGAAATCTCCATTCTTTTCCATTAGTCTACTTCTTTAGTTGATTCTTATACTCCAATGCCTCGAGTATTATAGATTTGAGAGATAACTGTTAATTTTGTTCTTTTTCTCAACCATTGTTTTGTCAGTTTTAAGTCATGTTATAATACTTACACATCCTCAGGAATAATTTTGTAAATTAAAAAGAGATTATAGCTTTATTTTCAAATTATATATATATATATATATATATATATATATATATATATGTAATTTTATTTGAGTTAGGGCTTTACTATGTAGCCGAAGCTCAACTGGAGTCACTGTCCCACAAGTCCTTTGTCTGCTACATAAACAACTGGAGCCATGGGTTCCTCCATGTGTACTCTGTGGTTGGTAGATTAGTCTCTGGGAGGTCTGGGGGTCTGGTTGGTTGATATTGTTGTTCTTCCTATGGGTGTTCAAACCCTGTCAAATCCTTCAGTCCTTCCCCTAATTCCTCCATTGGGGTCCCCATGCTCAATCCATTGGTTGGCTGTGAGGATCCACATCTATATTGGTCAGGGGACAATGACCTGGGAAGAACTATACCAGGCTTCTGTCAGCAAGCACTTCTTGGCATCAGCAATAGTGTCTGGTTTTGGTATCTGCAGATGGGATAGATCCTTAGGTGGGGCAGTCTCTGGATGGCCATTCCTTCAGCCTCTGCTCTGGTCTTTGTCCCTGCATTTCCAGAAGCTGTAAAGAACCCAGATGTCCCTCAACAGAGGAATGGATACAGAAAATGTGGTGCATTTATACAATGGAGTCCTACACAGCTATTAAAAACAATGACTTCATGAAAGTTGCAAATAAATGGAACTAGAAATATCATCCTGAGTGAGGTAACCCAGTCACAAAAGAACACACATGGTATGTACTCACTGATAAGTGGTTATTAAGCAAAAAGCTCGAAATACCCACGATACAACTCACAGAGCATATGAATATGAAGAAGACCAAAAAGTGGATGCTTCATTCCTACTTAGAAGGGGGAACAAAATATTCACAGAAGGTAGGTGGAAGGAAGGACCTAGGAGAGAGAGGAGGGGGAGGGAAAAATGGGGGCATGATCCACATGCTGTGGTTTTAACCTGCAATGCTTCTGTCTTGGCCTTCAGTATGCTGGGTTTCTATTCATGTACCACAAAGGGCTGGCTGCATTTTTTATTTGGGGAAGAGTAATGTTAGAACATATTACAGTTTTTCTTGGGAAAACTGATTTAATGTTTAGATCTGCTAATTCCAATGTCTACATCTGTGCAACTTCTATCATTTGAAGGTTTTTCCCATAACTGTTATTTTCCTGTGTCCTTTCATGCATGGCAATCATTTGTCCAAGGACATAAATTGTGAATGCTCTCTTATTGTACCCTGGGCACTTTAATCTCCCTGTAAACTTCCAAGGCTTTCTTTTAATATATCGTTTGGTTATTTGGAGTGTGTTTGTTTTGATTTTGTTCATTTGATTGGAATTTTCGGAGTTTTTAAGCCATGTTTATTCATGGCTAGTTATTACTATAAGGATCTGAGTGTTATACCCAATACCCTGCATATAATGATTCTGTTAAATCTGCTTGTAAGACAGACAGGCTTCAGCTTTGTCTGTATACTGTCAAATGTTTCTTTCCAGTTCTTATAAGTGACCATTTTATGGGTTTCTGTAAATTTCCTGACATACATACAGGCATCTACCAGTTCATACTGGATTCTTAAGAGACCCCAAACCATTCTCAGGATCACAATCCCTGACTGACTCTCAGATGTTTGACCCTCTGTTCACTCTAACATCAATGGTCTCCCTGTGTTCCACTGGATCTCATCAAGGTAAGACAGCCACCAAGTTCTACCTCTGTATTCTCGACCTTGATTGTGACTTGGAACTTCTCCTTGTCTTTTAACAATTTCGAGTATGAAGCTTATCTTAGGATTTTGTACCTTTTAAAGACAACTGTCTTCCAATTATTAATTTTCATGGTCTTGAAAAATCATGGGTTCATATATTTTATCCAGTTTTTCTGCATACATGTTGGACTTGAAAACAATAAATCTAATACCTGTTACTTTGCAGTAGCTAGAAATCCTTCTCGTAAGCTACAGGTACTTTGACTAACTACAGCATTCATCACTTTGTGTTGTGCTCCTAAATAGAAGGAGAGTCGTCCAAATTACTTTGCATGTTCTTTCAACACAGGAAATGACAGAGCAATCACTCTCCAAGAGACCCAAATACTTTCACTATTTAATTTGCATGAAAAAGAAACATATTACCAAGAAAGATAAAACTGTTATCTTTGTCCTGCCCAGTTTTCTTACTGGAAATGTATTCTTCCTCTCTCATGGATGTCTGAGTTCATGGATTGCCTCCAGAGTCCTCCTAACAGGCTACCATCCTGGAAATTTTATGAGCAAGTGTGTTGACAGAAAACCCTACCCTACACCACCCAGATGGTAGTGTGAGTTTGAGGGCCATTGAATGCCGGGATTGTCTCCAATTCATCACAATTAAGCACCTGTGCTAAATAAGCTGCACAGCTCTACTGTGGATTTAAAGCCATGAAATGGTAACCATCAAATTCTCCTTTCCATTTAATGGGATAAATGGCATGAAGGCTCTCCAGATGTTGCTTAGTGATAAAATATGAAAGGCCTCCTCTGGAGGCTCTATGGACTCTGGTGAACCCTCCTGCCTGTGTCCTCCATACTTTGCCGATGGCAGGGCTGTCACTTTCTTTAAAAACACTGAGATGTTACTATGACTTATCATATTTTCACCTTCCTTCTTTCGCAATGCCACAACACATCGTCCTGGAGAAGGCGAAAAATTGACAATAGAATTAAGAATATGGGCCTGGATATCACACAGACCCAACTCCAAAGCCCAGAAGCTCTATCTTTTCCCATCTGTGTGACCACAAACATGTTACTTAAGCATTGTGACCCTTAATTGCCATCAATTTCCCTATCACAGAAAACATAATGCAGTGATATTGTGGAGATGAGGTACAGTAATACATGTGAAAGAAATCCAATACTCAATGCTCAGTGAAGAAGATAGTCTAATACTCGATAAATATGCAACAATGGCAATAAATCAAGCCTCATTTTAGCACTCTTAATAATCATTTTTACAGTGATGGTTATTTATAGTCTGTTGAGCCACTTGTTTTCAAGTGGCTGATATCCTTCCTGTGCAGCTGTTCTCAGACAAATACATCAAATTCATGATCTACTGGAAAACTGCAAGTTTTATTTTAAACATTAGCACCAACATTAATAGGCAGGGAACTAATTCTCACAAATGCAGTTTTTCAATAGAAATTCATATCTCTGACTTTCTAACTATTTGAGTTCTCTTTGATCAATGCTTTCCCAGATTTCATGTTACCATAACTGGGGACTGAGAACCAATGGCAATGTTAACCAGGGTGGTTTCTATCAGAGACGCAGCACACAGTTCATTTGTCTACTGTATTAGTTACTTTCTTTGTCTCCAGGAAAATATACCCAACAGAAGGAACAAGGGAAGAAATGTTTATTTTGAGCCATGGTTTCAGAGTATACAGTCCATCATGGTGAAGAAAGTATAACAGCTGGAAAGGTTTTGTCTGTGGTGACAGAAGTGTGCCATATGATTTGTTAGAATTTCAATAGATACAATAAGAGAGATCCAGTCGGGTCTAGAAGTAGATATCAACCTCAAAGCACATCTAACCTCTGCTGACTGGGCTAATAGTACCAGAGATCCAATTTCTCAAAACTTTCCCAGTTGATGACCACATGCACAAACATATGCGCCTCTAGGTGATATTTCATCTTAAAACTCTATGAGTTCCCCATACCAAATTTTACCATCTAATACAGTGACCTTTAATTTTTCTAAAATGCCACCCATTTTATTTCTGACCCTGTTCTCTAGGGAGACACAATAGTGTAGATTGAGCAATCAGAATAGAAACTATAAGAATAAAATGAAAATTCTGGAAATTTTCTATGCCCACAGAATTATAAAAGTATCTGCAGGCAGAAGTAGGTGGAGTTTTTAGTAAGGACACTAGATCTCCAACAATAAATTATTCTTTTTATTTATCTGGCATAAGATCTCTACTGGAGACTTTCTGTGTTACTGAACTGTAAAGAATAGACAGACACTAAATGTCCCTTTCCATTTGGTATGGTGGCATGAGACAGTGGGAGAGCAGTGTGGCTTTGGGGTAGCATCACTAGGCAGGGAAGCAGGTGCAGTTAATAATCATTTTACTTTCTTTAAAGTAACACATGTGGATGTCATGGTTCCAACTGTAGAGAAACTCATCCAAACTCAAACCATACACTGAGCAGTTAAAAAGAGAACATAGAAAAGAAGCTCTCTGAAATTTAAACCTGAAGGTTCAGATTTTGGAAATTTTCCAAGTTTAGATTTAAATGAAATCTGTAGAGTAAAATTCTAAAGGATAAAAGGTTCCTAGTCTTGGGTCTTTGGAATAAGAGCTACATAACGCTTGCCATGTTAGGAGCCAGATAATCACAATCACATCGCATAATAACATCAGAAGAATGTCTCAGATACTTCACTGCTCCTCAGCAACTGTTAGATCTCCCTGTAAGCTTCTCTACACGGAAATATTTTACAATATAAAGTCTTCATTCTGCCTTTATCCTTGAGAGGTTATCATATCTTAGTATTATATATTGTATTTTATTAGCTTTATTGAGACCATCTACATTCCATACAATTTTCTCACTTAAAATATGGTGCAAATTTTGGTGTGTATTCAGAAAACTATACCTCTATCGTCACAGTCAGTAGTGGGTGTTGCATCTATTTAGTCTCCATTGGGTCAACAACCTCTCCTGGCCTTAAAGGGAAAAACCTCCCATAAGGAGAAATCTCATTCAGATGGCCAAGTATTCAGAAGAAGAATGAAACCTTCCTCCTCAACTTAAGACACACTAGGGGCCATAGTAGTCAGAAAATATGTATGGAAGATGTGTGAGGCCAATGAGTTTTATTAGAAATTCCTAGAATATAATTGCAAATAGGAAAAAGTGATGACTTATGGAAAAGTGCATTGTAAGGTGGTTAAAATTTTAAATAAATAAACATCTTGCTTTCCTAGAAGAGGAAAGTCAGTTGACAACTTAGGAATGATAAACTAGGATTAGTTCATATAAAACCCAATATTTTTTGAGAGGTATTTGAATGAAAAGCTATAGTTGACACTTAGTGAAACAACAATAAAAATGATAATTTAACTATAGAATAATATTAAACAGGTGCCGCTCTATATGACAGCCACAGAATTATCTGTGTTAGAGGTTGTATATATCTCCTTCAATCCCTCAATAATCAGTGATTGATCCTGACATCATCTCCACCTTATAGGCAAATGAAACTCAAAGAGAAGTCACTTGTCAAATGTCAAACAGTAAGACAATCCTACTTGTAACCAGTTATCTTTATATACCCCAATACAGGGGAATGCCAGGGCCAAGAAGTGGGAGTGGGTGGGCAGCAGAACAGGGCGGGGGGAGGGGGGATAGCATTTGAAATGTAAATTAAGAAAATATCTAATAAAAATATTGAAGAAAAAAAAAAGAATAACAGTTGATAGGAAAAATAAGTAATTTCTTCCAAACTGGTAACACCTTAGGGCCATGGGAGTTTCCTTTCATTTGTGGTTTAACTTCTTACAGTAGAACTGTACAGTTTTTTTAATTCTTTTTTTTTTTCCTTTGGTTTTTCGAGACAGGGTTTCTCTGTATAGCCCTGGATGTCCTGGATCTCACTTTGTAGACCAGGCTGGCCTCGACCTCAGAAATCTGCCTCCCAAGTGCTGGGATTAAAGGCATGCGCCACCATGCCTGACCAGTTCTTTAATTCTTCACAAATGTTAAATTATGTTAAAATGTTAAATTATTTTCCCTACTACCTCTTTCAATTTTAAAACTTCTTTTTCTATAAACATTATTGTTTTACATATGCATGTATATATGCATATAACTATACTTATGACTATGACCTTTTAGGTCCATTTTGTGTTGTGTATATGTATTTCTAGGGCTATTCATTTGCTGGTGAATAATGAATTAGAGGGCCATCCATGTGAAAAACTAATTCTTTCTTAGTAGTCGTTAATTGCCTGTACCTCTTCATCTGGCTGTAGGTGAGTCTCTATGGGTTTTCTCCTATCTACACTGGGTTATCAACTTCTGTTGTAAAGTGCAGGCCTTGTTTAGGCAGACATAGTCTTGATATTTCATGGGTGCAGCTTCCCTGTCAGATCCAGGAGAGACAATCTCCCAGCATCTTCCTTGTCCTTGGGAATATATATGCATGCACGTGTGTGTGTGTGTGTGTGTGTGTACCTAGAAGGGAAAGGGGATAGGGTAATGAAGAGGGGGACATGATCTGGTATTGGGTAGGGGGAAAAGTACTGAAGCCCTGAGTGCCAGCAGAAACAATGGAAACAGGCAACCTTGGAAGATATATATTCCTTCTTTTAATTTAATCTTTTTTTTTTTTTTACACTCCAGATCTTATTTCCTTCCCAGTCCACCCTCTGACTGTTCCACATCCCATACCTCTTCCCTGCCCCAATGTTGCCACAAAGATGTCTCCAACTCCCCACTCCCCACCCACCAACCCACTAGACCACTAAACTTCCTGAGGCCTTACGTCCCTTGAGAGTTAGGTGCATCTTCTCTGCCTGAGCCCAGAACCAGCAGTCGTCTGCTGTATATTTGTTGGAAGCCTCGTGCTGGTGTATGCTGCCTGGCTGGTGGTGGTCCAGTGTCTAAGAGATCTTGAGAGTTCAGGTTAATTGAGACTGCTGGTCCTCCTACAGAGTCACCCTCCTCCTCAGGTTCTTCCAGCTTTTCTCTAATTCAACCACAGGAGACAGCAGCTTCTGTTGTCTCTGACAACAAATATCTGTATCTGACTCTTTCAGCTGCTTGTTGGGTCTTCTGGAGTGCTGTCATTTTGTGAGTGCTCCATAGCTTCAGTAATAGTGTCGTGCCTTGGGGCCTCCCCTTGCGCTGTATCCCACTTTGGACCTGTCACTGGACCTTCTTTTCCTCAGGGTCCTCTCCATTTCCATCCCTGCAGTTATTTCAGACAGGAACAATTATGGGTCAGAGTTTTTGACTGTGCAAGGCGATCCCATCCCTAACTTGATGCCATGTCTTTCTGCTGGAGGTAGACTCTACAAAATCCCTATCCCTACTGTAGGGCATTTCATAGTCCTGAGGTCTTTCACCTCCGAGGTCTCTGGTACATTCTGGAAGGTCCCCTCAGCCTACCTCCTGAGGTTGCCTGTTTCCATTCTTTCTGCTGGCATTCAGGGCTTCAGTCCTTTTCCCCTACCCAATACAAACAAGATCATGTTCCCCGCTCTGCCTATCCCCCCCTATTCCCTTTCCTTCCCAGGTCCCCCCCATCCCTCCACCCTCCTTGTGATTGCTTTCTTCTCTCTCCCAAGTAGAACTGAGGATTTCTCACTTGGGCCCTTCAGCTTGTTGACCTTTTTGACTTCTGTGGATTGTAACTTGGGTATTCTGTAATTTTTCTTTTTCTTTTTCTTTCTTTCTTTTTTTTCTTTTTTTCTTTCTTTTTTTTTCTTTTTTTTTTTGCTAATATCCACTTATTAGTGAGAATATACTATGCATGTACTTTTGGGTCTGAGTTACCTCACTCAGGATGATATTTTCTAGTTCCATCCATTTGCCTAAAAAGCATAGGATGTCCTCGTTCTCAATAGCTGATTAGTATTCCATTGTGTAGATGAACCACATTTTCTATATCCATTTTCCTGTCATGGGACATCTGGGTTGTTTCCAGCTTCTGGATATCACAAACAAGAACATGTGCTCCTGTGGCATGGTTGGGCATCATTTGGGTATAGTCCCAAGAGTGGTATTGCTGGATCTTCAGGTAGATATATTTCCAATTTTCTAAGGAACCTCCAAAATGATCTCCAGAGTGGTTGTTCCAGTTTGCAATCCTACCAGCAATGGAGGAGTGTTCCTCTTTCTCCACATCCTTGCAACATGTGTTGTCACCTGAGGTTTTGATCTTAGACATTCTGATTGGTATAAGGTGGAATTTCAGAGTCATTTTGATTTGCATTTCTCTTATCACTAAGGACTTTGAACATTTCTTTAGGTGCTTTCTCAGCCGTTTGATATTCCTCTCTTGTGAATTCTTGGTTTAGTTCTATACCCTATTTTTTGATTGGATTGTTTAGTATTTTGGTGGTTAGCTTCATGAGTTCTTTATATATTTGGGATATTAGCCCTTTATTGAATATGGGGTTAGTGAAGATTTTTTTCCCTATCTGCAGGTTGCAAATTTGTCTTATTGTCCATGTCCTTTGTTTTACAGAAGCTTTCTAGATTCATGAGGTCCCATTTGTCGATTATTGATCTTAGAGCATGAGCCATTGGAGTTCTGTTTAGGAAATTTCCCCCTGTAACAAAGAGTTCAAGGCTCTTTCCCACTTTTTCTTTTATTAGATTCAGTGTATCCAGTTTTATGTGAAGGTCCTTGATCCACTTGGACTTGAGCTTTCTGCAAGGTGAAAAATATGGGTCTGTTTTCATTTTTCTACATCAGACAGCCAGTTCAACCAGCACCATTTATTGAAGATGCTTTCTTTTTCCCATTGTATATTTTTGGCGTCTTTGTCAAAGATCATGTGCCCATAAGTGTGTGGTTTTATTTCTGGGTCTTCACTTTTATTCCACTGACCAACATGTCTGTCTTTGTACCAATACCATGCAGTTTTTATTACAATTGCTCTGAAGTAGAGCTTGAGGTCAGGGATGGTGATTCCCCCAGGCATTGTTTTATTTGTAAGAATTGCTTTCAATATTCTGGGATTTTTGCCTTTCCAGATGAATTTGAGAATTGCTATTTCCATGTCTTTGAAGAATTGTGTAGAAATTTTGGTGTGGATTGCATTAAAACTGTATATTGCCTTTGGCAGGGAGCTCATTATACTATGTTAACTCTGCCAATCCATGACCATGGAAGATCTTTCCATTTTCTGAAACCTTCTTTGATTCCTTTTTTGAGAAACTTGAAGTTATTGTCACACAGATCTTTAACTTGTTTGGTTAGAGTTACCACAATATATTTTATATTGTTTGTGGCTATTGTGAAAGGAGTTATTTCCCTAATTTCTTTCTCAGCCTGTTTATCATTCATATAAAGCAAGGCTACTAATTTATTTGAGTTAATTTTATATCCAGACCCTTTGCTGAAGTTGTTTATCAGCTGGAGGAGTTCTCTGGTACAATTTTTGGGGTTGTTAATGTACACTTTCTTATCATCTGCTGTGGTGTCCCTTCCCCCATCAGCATGGCTGAGACCAGCCTTGGAGGGCCTCCTGTGGCTCGGCATCCATTGTCTTGTTAATTGTTAATTGGGCTAAGCAGTAGCCCAATGTCCCAAGGTCTGTTTCTGCATGTCTCCCAGAACCCCGGCTCCGCCCAGCTCACCAGCACACAAGGGACATCCCACAATGCTTCAGGCTTCCCGCCAAACGCCAGATGCCTGTGCAGAGCCAACTGGGGGGCGGGGCCTTCCCTCTCCCCACCCCACCCCCCAGTGCTTGTGATTCATTAAACAGTCGCTTTGAGCAGCCATGTAGCCTTGGCGATCTTTTCTTTTCCCCATCCCCCAATTTCGTTTCAGCCCCGGATCAATTCCTCCAGGGAACCCCGGTCTGCAAATATGGGGGTTTACTGCGGGCGGTGGACCCCAACATTCTATCACCTCAGATGTGGGCCTGGATGGGAATGGTGACACCCCTAGGGTGAGCTGACTTACGCGTGGAGCTCCGTGGAAAAAGGCAGATCTAGGAAGCAGCAAGGTAAGTGCGCCTAGTACAGCACAGCGCTAATTCATAAGAAGGTGGCACAGGTTGCTAGGCTAAGTTGAATCAACATTGACCCCGTGTTGAATTCACTTAGGGATAAGTCAGCGAATATGGGATTGGGTATTTTTAGACCAGCAGTGGTCCAAAGCTTTCAAAGGCTTATTATGGGGAAATGAACGGGTTAGACGAGCAGCTGCTAAAAAGTTTTTCAGGTAAGATAGGCGTCTACTCCCCATGGTTCAAAGAAGGAAGCTTAGACATAGAAACATGGGAGAGAGTTGGAGAAGCATTGAGAGACGCCCAGGTGGACAACCTCACCCTTTACCTTTGGGCGTTGGTCAAGGATGCAATCGAAAAAGATATCTCACAGATCTTAGATAGCACCCAGGCAGAGCTTGGGGAATGAGGCGTCCCCCAGAGAGGAGGTTTTCAGAAGCGAATACGGAAGCTAGAAATTCTAAGGCATTTGCCTACAGTCAAAGTACTACATAGAGGGAGATTAAATCCAAGAAATGGATACAGTACAGGTCAAGAGAAAGATCCAGAAGAAAAGGAAAATGAATTTTTGAAAAGTTCCCTGGGGATGCCCGAGTGAACTCTCTCTGGAACTCTGAGAGGTTTTTCTGCTGTCTTTATATGTACGGTACCGTTTGTCCACGTGTTGATTCATGTTTCGTGTTTTGTCGTCTGAATGACTGGTTGTCGTCTGAATGACTAGCTGTTCCGTGTTTTGTGTCGAAAAAAGAAAAATGGTTACAAAAGCATGTCTACTGGTCTCTGATTTCTTAATTTTAGTATAAGCCTCCACAGAGGAGGCTAAGAAAGGCAGGCATGTTTGCCTGGGAACTAGCAAGGCACATGGCCTTGAGCCTTACACCGGAGGTAGGCATGGTAAAATAAAGTAATTTTTAACTTCTTAGCCCTAGGGATGGGAGGCTGAGAATTGGTTTTTCATGGAAGAATGTCCTAGAAGGTTCTCTACAACTGGGTCTAAGAATTGGCAGTGTTCTTTATCTTGAAATTGTGGCTAGAAAAGGTAAAAGTCTTTAGTTTATCAGGTTTGTGAGACAAGTTTGGCCACTTAATTCAGACTTCTGACCGGTCTTAAAGGTAAAAATACATTCTGTAGGTAGTGGTCATGAGATAAAGGCTTATAATTAATGGGTATGATCAAAGGATGTAACAAGGGTTTGAAAAGGTTAACTTTAAAATGTTTGCTCAGGCTTAGAGAAGCCTTAAATAGCAGCACGTTTCAGCCCCAGACCAATTCCTCCAGGGAACCCCGGTCTGCAAATATGGGGGCTTACTGTGGCGATGGACCCCAACAATCTGCAAATAGTGATACCTTTATTTCTTCTTTGCCAATTTGTATCCCCTTGATATCTTTTTGTTGTCTTATTGTTCTAATTAGCACTTCGAGTACTATATTGAATAGAGAGTGGGCACTTTTGTCTTGTCCTCGATTTTAGTGGGATTGCTTCAAGTATGTCTCCATTTAATTTGATATTGGATGTTGATTTTCAGTCAATTGCTTTTATTATCTTTAGGTATGGGCCTTGAATTTCTGATCTCTTCAATATTTTTAACATGAAGAGGTATTGTATTTTGTCAAATGCTTTTTGTGCATCTAAGGAGATGATCATGTGATTTTTTTTCTCTGAGTTTATTTATATAGTGGATTATGTTAATGGATTATCATATACTGAATCAACCTTGCATCCCTGGGATGAAGCCTACTTGATAATGGTAAATTATGGTTTTGATGTTGTACTGGCTGGTTTTGTGTGTCAACTTGACACAGGCTGGAGTTAACACAGAGAAAGGAGCTTCATTTGGGGAAATGCCTCCACGAGATCCAGGTGTAAGGCATTTTGTCAATTAGTAATCAAGGGGGGAGGTCCCCTTGTGGGTGGTACCAACTCTGGGCTGGTAGTCTTGGGTTCTATAAGAGAGCAGGCTTAGCAAGCCAGGGGAATCAAACAAGCCAGTGAAGAACATCCCTCCATGACCTCTGCATGGCTTCTTTAAGTGATGAAGAGCAATGTGGAAATGTAAGCTGAATATACTCTTTCCACCCCAACTGCTTCTTGGTCATGATGTTTGTGCAGGAATAGAAACCCTGACTAAGATGTGTTTTTGGATTCAATTTGTAAGAATTGTATTGAGTATTTTTGCATGATATTCATAAACAAGATTGGTCTTTTTTTGGTTGGGTCCTTTTGTGGTTTAGATATCTGAGTAATTGTAGCTTCCTAGAATGAATTAGATAGTGTACCTTCTGTTTCTAGGATCGGATGATTTTTTGAATTTCCTCAATTTCCCCTTTCATTTCTGATTTTGTTAATTTGGATACTGCTTCTGGGTCTTTTAGTTAGTTTGGTTAGGGGTTTATCTATGTTGTTGATTCTCTCAAAGAACCAGTTTTTGGTTTTGTTGATTCTTTGTATAGTTCTCTTTGTTTCTATTTGTTTGATTTGGGCCCTGAGTTTGACTATTTCCTGCCTTCTACTCCCCTTGGGTGTGTTTGCTTCTTTTTATTCTAGAGCTCTTGTGTGTGCTGTTAAGTTGCAAGTGTAAGATCTCTCCAGTTTCTTTCCAGAACATTTAGTGCTATGAATTTTGGATTTTCCTCTTAGCACCGCTTTCATTGTGTCCCATAAGTTTGAGTATGATGTATCAACATTTTCATTAAATTCCAAGAAGTCTTTAATTTCTTTCTTTATTTCTTTCTTGACTGACTTATCATTGAGTAGAGAGTTGATCAGTTTCTATATGTATGTGAGCTTTCCCTTGTTTCTGCTGTTATTGAAGACCAGCCTTAGGCTATAATGATCTGATAGGATGAACAGGATTATTTCAATCTGTGTATCAGTTTGAGGGTTGTTTTGTGACCAATTATATGGTTGATTTTGGAGAAGGTACCATGCAGTGCTGAGAAGAAAGTGAAATGTTTTGTTTTAGGGAGAAATGTTCTATAGATAGCTGCTAAATCCATTTGGTTCATAACTTCTGTTAGTTTCACTGTGTCTCTGTTTAGTTTCTATTTCCATGACCTGTCCATTGTTAAGAGTTGGATGTTGAAGTTTCCCACTATTATTGTGTGGGATTCAATGAGTTTTTTGAGCTTTAGTAAAGTTTCTTTTATGAATGTGGCTGCCCTTGCGTTTGGGGCATAGTTGTTCAGAATTGAGACTTCTCTTGGTGGATTTTCTCTTTGAAGAATATGAAGTGTCCTCAGTATATCTACTGGGAGGCTTTCAGACTGTTGTGTCTTTAGAAGAGCACTCAAGCTGTTGATCTTCATGAAGCTGTTCTCCAAGTGGGCCTACAGACTGTGTTTTTTCTTTCCCTGTGTGAAGCAGAACTCCAGGGAGGCTTTCAGTTTTCTGGGTCAGTTTCCCTGAATGTTACAGACCCCCAGGGAGATCTGCAGATGGTGGTGTCTGTTTCCCAGTTGCCCTGTGTACAGAGGAACTCCTGTGAAGCCTTTAAGCTGTGTTGTCTTCAGGGGAGCAGACAAGCTGGTGATCAGTTGCTCAGATGCCCTGTGTGTAGCTGATCTCCTGGGATGCCTCAGGCTGTAGTGTCAGTTACCCTAAGGGCAGTCAGATGCCCTGAGTGCAGATGATCTTCTGGGATAACCCAGGATATAGTGTCTTCAGGGGAGCAGACTAGCAGGCAGTCTGTCCCAGCAGAAAGGACCAGGCAGAAAGGTGTCCTTGGGGTTCTTACACCTATTTTTTTATGTTTGAATATTATATTATTGCATATATATATATATATATATATATATATATATATATATATATATATATACTAACTAACAAAAACTGAACAACAAGACATCAACTCAACCAATAAATTGGCTAAGGAAATTAACAGTTCTGAAATGAAATACAAATGACCAATAAACAAAATAATGTTCGACCTCTCTAGACATTAGAGACTTAAAAATCAAACTGCACTGAAATGCCAATTGACCCCAGTTGAAATGGTATTATTTTTATTGGTTAATTTATTTATTTACATTTCAAATGTTATCCCCCTTCCTGGTTTTCCCTCCAGACCTCCTTATTCCATACTCCCTCACCCATCCACTTAACCCTATCTCACCACCCTAGCATTCTACACCAGGGAAAAGAGCCTCCTCAGGACCAAGGGCCCCTCCTCCCATTCATGTCCCACAAGTCTGTTGTCTGCTACATAAACAACTGGAGCCATGGGTTCTTCCATGTGTACTCTGTGGTTGGTAGATTAGTCTCTGGGAGGTCTAGGGGTCTGGTTGGTTGATATTGTTGTTCTTCCTATGGGTGTTCAAACCCTGTCAACTCCTTTAGTCCTTCCCCTAATTCCTCCATTGGGGTCCCCATGCTCAATCCATTGGTTGGCTGTGAGGATCCATATCATATTGGTCAGGGAACAATGACCTGGGAAGAACTATACCAGGCTTCTGTCAGCAAGCACTTCTTGGCATCAGCAATAGTGTCTGGTTTTGGTATCTGCAGATAGGATAGATCCCTAGGTGGGGCAGTCTCTGGATGGCCATTCCTTCAGTCTCTGCTCTGGTCTTTGTCCCTGCATTTCCAGAAGCTGTAAAGAACCCAGATGTCCCTCAACAGAGGAATGGATACAGAAAATGTGGTGCATTTATACAATGGAGTCCTACACAGCTATTAAAAACAATGACTTCATGAAAGTTGCAGGCAAATGAATGGAACTAGAAAATATCATCCTGAGTGAAGTAACCCAGTCACAAAAGAGCACACATGGTATGTACTCACTAAGTGGTTATTAAGCAAAAAGCTCGAAATACCCACGATACAATTAACAGACCATATGAATATCAAGAAGACCAAAAAGTGAATGCTTCAGTCCTACTTAGAAGGGGGGACAAAATATTCACAGAAGGTAGGTGGAAGGAAGGACCTAGGAGAGAGAGAGGAGGGAAAGGGAAAAATGGGGGCATGATCAGGTATGGGAAGAGATGGGGAAAAGTGAAGAGGGTCAGGAAATTAAACAGAGGTATAAAGCAGTGGCGGATGAGGAACTGGGTGTAGCCACTAGAAAGTCTCAGATGTCGGGAAAGCAAGAGGCTCCCAGGACCTAATGGGGAATGACACGAGATGAAATACCTAACAAAGGTGAGAGAGAGCCTGTTAAAGACCATATCCAAAAGTTAGGCATAGCCCAGAGTTGAGGGATGGGGCCACCTACCCATCTCAATATATTAACCCAGAATTGCTCCTGTCTAAAGGAAATGGGTCAGCATATAGAGGAGCACATTGATCCATTCTTATCTCCTTGTACAAAGCTCAAGTCCAAGTGGATCATGGACCTCCACATAAAACCAGATACACTGAAACTTATAGAAGAGAAAGTGAAGAAGAACCTCAAACACAGGGCACAGGGGAAATTTTCCTGAACAGAACACCAATCAATGCCTTATGCTCTAAGATCAAGAATTGACAAATGGGACCCCATAAAATTGAAAAGCTTCTGTAAGGCAAAGGATAATGTCAACAGGATAAAACAGCAACAGATTGGGATAAGATCTTTACCAACCCTACATCCAATAGAGGGCTAATATCCAATATATGCAAAGAATTCAACTAGTCAGACTCCAGAAAACCAAATAACCCTATTTAAAAATGGGGTACAGAGCTAAACAAAGAATTCTCAACTGAAGGATACCGAATAGCTGAGAAGCACCTAAAGAAATGTTCAATGTCTGAGTCATCAGGGAAATGCAAATCAAAACAACCCTGAGATTCCACCTCATACAAGCCAGAATGGCTAAGATCAAAAACTCAAGTGACAGCAGATGCTGTTGAGAATGTGGAGAAAAAGGAATCCTCTTCCACTGCTGGTGGGATGGCAAGCTGGTACAACTACTCTGAAATCAGTCTGGTGGTTACTCAGAAAATTGGATATAGTATTACCTGAGGACCCAGCTATACCACTCCTGGTCATATACCCAGATGCTCCAACATATAACAAGGACACATACTCCACTATGTTCATAGAAGCCTTATTTATGATTAGCCAGAAGCTGGAACAAACCCAGATGTCCTTCAACAGAGGAATGGATACAGAAAATGTGGTACCTTTACACAATGGAGTACTACTCAGCTATTAAAAACAATGACTTCATGAAATTCTTAGGCAAATGGATAGACCTAGAAAGTATCATCCTAAGTGAGGTAACCCCATCACAGAAGAATATACACAGTATGCACTCACTGATAAGTGGATCTTAGCCCAAAAGCTTAGAACACCCAAGATACAATTCTCTTACCACATGAAGCTCCAGAAGAAAGAAGACCAAAGTGTGGATACTTCTGCCCTTCTTAGAACGTGGAACAAAAGAACTTGCATACCCAACAAAATATTAATTTCCCCTGTAGTTCACACCCTGAATTTAGACTTTCTGCTTTGAACACTGGCTCTAATATTTGTGTATTTTATAACCACAGAATTGAAATTTCCTCTGAGGTTGTTACCTTAGGAAAAATATGCATATAATAGATCATTTCTAAGAGGATTACACCTAATGAGATGCCATAGAATGCTGCCACTATTACACATTACATTCCACTGGATGTCATTATTATTACCCTTGTACCATAAGTATTCAATACCATAAAATACATATTTCCTTTAGTAAATTCAGGCATGTTGCCTATTCTATTAAAAAAAAATAGCTTAAAAAAAAAGAAACCCACAGGAGGAGATACAGAGACAAATTGTGGAGCAGAGACAAAAGGAAAAGCCATGCAGAGATTGCCCCACCTGGAGATCCATCCCATATACAGTTACCAAACCCAGACACTGTTGTTGATGCCAAGAAGTACTTGCTGACAGGAGCTTGATTTTGCTGTCTCCTGAGAGGCTCTGCCAGAGCCAGACAAACACTGAGGCAGACAGATGCTCACAGCCAACCATTGGACTGAGTGTGGAGTCCCCAATGGGGAAGTTAGAGAAGGGACTGAAGGACCTGAAGGGGTTTGCAGCCTCATAGGAGGAACAAAAATATCAACCAACCAGACCCCCCAGAGTCCTCAGGGACTAAACTACGAACCAAAGAGTACATATGGAGGGACCCATAGCTACATTCACATATGTAGCAGAGGATGAACTTGTCGGGCATCAATGGGAGAGACCCTTGGTCCTGTGAAGTCTTGATGCGCCAGTGTAGTGGAATGCCAGGCTGGGGAAGAGGGAGTGGGTGGGTGTGTGTGGGAACACCCTCATAAAAGCAGAGAAAGGGGGAATAGGATAGGTGGTTGTCAGAGGGGAAACCACTAAAGGGGATAACATTTGAAATATAAATAAAAATAATATCTAATAAAATTTTTCAAAACAATAAGAAAAAAGAAAATAAATAAATCCTACAAAAATGTGGACAAAGCAGCACCCTTAATCCATCTCTGGTGGGAATGTAAACTAGCTCAGTCACAGTGGAGGTCAGTGGCCCCCTCTTCCTCAGTGTTCCCGAAGTATGGAAGTTGTATGTGATGCTCATGTCAAGTGAGGTTGAAAACCTTAGTCAGTTATTCTCTGCTGCATTTTTACAGTTGTAACCTGCACAGGTCCCTTCTGTTAATTAATTAATTAATTAATTAATTAATTAATAAAACAAAAAAGCTTCTTCAATGAGGCATGAGAACTATACTTTTTTGTGGATATAAGTATAAGTGTTTAGAATACAGTTTTTAATGTTCGATTCTAGGAGCTTTTTGATTAAATTATACCTAAATGCTTTATACTTTTTCATATTGTTCTAACATAATTGTTTGCTTATATTTTTCTTCAGAATGTTCATTGCTAGTGTACAGAAATACAATCCAACTGTGCTTCTTCACTCTGTGCCTGGAAGCTGAATTCATTTTCTTTTAAATGGAGACTCTTTAGTGTTTGTTCCCTATATGGAATCATGCCAACTTTGAGTAGATAGTTTCATGCTTTCCTCATAACTTGGATACCTTTTGTGCTTTGATTCATCCTGCCTTATTTCTGTGACTAGACTGTCCAGTGAAAAGGTAACTAATAGTGATAATATAGACTTCCTTATCTTAGTCCTGATCCCAGGGAGGAAGCTTTCAACCTTTCAGCTTTTGCATTTTCTTTGGTCTTTAGGGTTGGGGGAGGGACTTTCATTGGTTGGGTGGGTGGGTGAGTGGGTGGGTGGGTAGTTGGTTGGTTTAGACCCAGGGGCTGACTTCATAGCCCCAACTCTTCTAGAATTTACTGTGTCATTCAAGTTAGTCCTGATCTTTCGGGCAGACACAGATTGTAGGCATGTGCCACACATGTCTAACCTAATTGTTTCCCATTAAAAGAGTACATTATTTATTTCTAGACCTATAAAACATATGTATGTTTCCACACAGATAATTAATTAGGGTAAAACCCACTGAAGTCTCAAAACAATAAAAGGCTACCATTGTACTCCTTAAGTAATAGGAGACCACAACAGATCAGTACTGAAAGCTTTCAGTCATAGAGAAAGACACCTGATAATATATATCCAATAATGATAAAGAGTTATTGGATACATCTTTCTTATGGAGAGAAGAAGAGCTAAATATTAGTTAGGAGAGGCTTTTGACCCTTGCATACTTGCAATTGCATAGCCACATCTGTATATAATAAAAAGAGAAGACTTATTATTGCAATTGATAGGCAAAAACTCAATATTCATAAATCTAGGATCAATATAAAAGAATAATATAGTTACTAGTGACTAGTAAACAGTCAGCAAATTATGAATAGTTGAAATCCCTATAACTGATGATGACTGTTTTTTAGGAAATGGGAAGAAAACAGGGAAGATGAGCACAGTTAGCCTGTCTAACCTGTTTCAGTGATGGTCAGTTCCTCATTACTCTGTCAATTGTGGACTCTGTATTTATAGATTCTACCTAAAACAGTCTCCATAAATAACATCTGTGATGGTGAATTTCTATTAATTATTACTACTGTGTGACATACACAGTTTGGCTTTAGGTGATAAACATGGAAATTGAGACTCAGGAAGGTCGAATATTTTCCTCTTCTTATGTAGTGGGTAGATGGTAGAAATACGATTTGAATCTAAATTTGTGTTAAATGTAATAAGTTTGAGAGATGATGTATGGGAGTATTTTTATATTTATTCAAACTTTAAATTACATGTATATGTATGTGTATTTGTGGGGGTGTGACTCAGGTACCCACAAAAAACAGAAGAGGGCATCTGAACCTCTGGATCTGGAGTTACAGACAGGTGTAAGATGCCCTACAAGGTTGATGGCCCTGATCTCGGGGCCTCTGAAAGAACAGTATGTATTCTTAACTCTCTGGCACCCAAAGGAGTGTATTTATGCAGATAATACTATTTAATCTGTATGAACAGGGTAAGTAAGACATTGCTGCAGGAACAAATATCTCCTGAACTTCACAAGCCTGAAACTACTTGCTATCCATTTCACTACATAACCCAGGACAATAGATTATCTCACATTATCTAAACTTCAGTATTACCCACTGCCACCTCCCTCCCTCTATATGTATCCACCATGCTCCAAATTAATACTTCTAGTGCAAGGAATTGAAATATTTATCAAGCATCAAAGAATGCGATTTGTAAACCAACATCTGTGTATTTTACTGATATTGAAGAATAAAAAAATGTGAAATCACTCCTTAAAGGAAAGTATCATATCAAATTTCAGCTATTACCATAACAGCACTTCCTGTCATTTCAGAGTGTCTAGTTTCAGTAGAAAGCATCCAAATCAAGACTGAAAATAAGCCTTGACCACAAGAAATTTTCCAGGAGAGTTTTTATTAAAGTTTTTATTAGAGGGCAGAAGTTCAGCTTAATCTTCAACAGGATGAAGGGTTGCAACCGATTACAATGTCGAGAAGATATTGAATGTGGTTTGGACACATGGGGAAAGTAAACTTGGGCTTTCTGTGTGTATGAAAGGAACCACTGAAAGGAGAATTAAAGCCACACTACCTCGTTGTCATACTGTGTGCATAATGACCCAGCATGTGCTTGACCCATCACAGAGATAAAATGGTGGATTTTCCCTTCTGCCAGGACCGGTAATGTGCAATGCATTTAACAACTACATTTGCATATAGAAAGTATCATTGACCTTTGAATTTCAAAGGACAAAGATTTAAAAGGACATTCATTCCAAAAGCCATTTAATTTGTGCCCCAGTGCTCTTTTTTTCTACAGCCATGCAGAAGCCAACACGCTGCCACTTCACAATGAGAAAATGACAGGAAGCATCTTTCTGTGTGGGAGATTTACCAATGCGGTTCAGAAGCAGCGGGAACAAACTCCCATTTCTCTTACTCAAAGCCATTTGTGTTGTCACTGTAATTGCAAGTGTTAAAACTGAATATAACCATAATGAGATGGTTCTTTAAGATAATAGAATTGTATAAGCGTGGATTTTCCCCTTTAGAACACAAATTCAGGTAGCGTATAATATGACAAAGCATCCATCCATCCTCTTCTGCTACTTTTCCTTTCCAATGCTACAGTTCTCAAAGAAAGAATGAAAGAAAAGAAAAAAAAAACTGTGTTTCTTTCTTTCAAAGCCTCCTGTCTCTAGCTTCTTAAACATTAACCATTCAAGTTGACCTTAAACTTGAATAACTGTCTTCTTTAGTTCATTCCTTCATTTTTCCGTCGCTATGTGTACATGATGGTTGCTTGCAAGAAATTCCTCATGACATCTTCATTACTGAAATGTCAATGTGAACATGGCCATGTGTCCCTGGCCCTTGGGACCTGCCAGTGGGTCAATGGGGAGAAGGCACAATAACGAAATGAACAAATATATGAAAGATGCAATTTAGAAAGCATAAATGCTATAAATTGGGAGAAAGGGCAGCGTGAGATGATATGTCAGTTGAGTAGCCATGGGTAGAGCTACTATAAACTTGGAAGTTACACTGAAAATGTGACATGCTACTCACAGTATTTCCAAGAGTGCATTGAGAGTCAAATTACAGCCGAACTATTGAGAAAACCAATTCAAGCTTTATTTATGAAATTTACATAGCCTAATTGGTATCTAGTTCTTCCTGTTTTGCCTTCCCTGTGTAACACAGAGGTGATGTGGCTGGCTGGAGAAGGACACAGGCTCTGAATTCTGAGGGATTGGGGCTGGATCTGGGTGTTTCTCTTGCCTCCCCTGTGAGCCTATGATCTCAATGATCAAAAGGAAGCTGCTTTAGTAAACATTCCATCAGGACACTGGCGTCCTCAATTCCTTTTGCAAAGGTCCTAGTCAGAAATGTATGAGTGGGGTGTGGATGAGTTAGGAAGAGTGAGGAAGGATACCAGACCTGAGGTAAGCCACAGAAGAGCTGTCACCACGAAACAGGATGAAGAAAGATTCAATAAGAAAACATAAAGCCCTCATATCCAGCCTGGACAAGGCGATCCAATAGAGGGAAAAGAGCATCAAGAGCAGGCAAAAGAGTCAGAGACACACACATTTACCATTAGGAGTTCCAAAAAACTCACCAAAACATATACGCCAAGGACCTGATGCAGAGCTGTGCTGGTCCAGTGCCCGACTCTTTCATCTCTGTGAACCCTGCTTAGCTGATTTAGTAGGCCGTGCTCTCCTGGGGTCCTCCATCCTCTCTGACCCCCCGACAGTATCCTTCTTCCATGGGGTTCCCTGATCTCAGAGGGAGGGGCTCCAGTGGATAATGTCTAGCTGTGAGTCTCTTTCTTCTTCTGGAGGCCTGCTCTTTTCTGAAGAAGAAACTGAGGAGGAATGGATTTGGGGGAAAAAGGGAGGGGAAGGAGAGCTTTGAAGAGTTGAGGGAAGGGAAATTGTGGTCAGGGTGAACTGTATAAGAGAAAAATCTAATTTCAATTAAATAAATAAATAAATGAATAAATAAATAAATAAATACTATCTTTACCTCTAAACCCCAATATACATGATAATGAGATATTATTAAACCTTAAAAGTTCTATGTTAAACTGGTGTTTTCCTTCTCTATAGGTG
The DNA here is from genome assembly GCA_902729485.2 of Mus minutoides. NCBI lineage: Eukaryota > Metazoa > Chordata > Mammalia > Rodentia > Muridae > Mus > Mus minutoides. The sequence goes on from LR750655.1 coordinate 185,961, forward strand.
AGTAATATTCATAAAACATAGTAGGCATGCAGTAAGTGTCAGGTACATAGAGTAGCAACAGTTTAGCCCATGGAATTCCATGGAAGACACACCTCCTGTAGTGGCTTGACCCTCCCACTAATATGATGCCCATGGGGCCATCTTTGTAACAAATGTATACCTTGGCCATATGGTCTGACTTTGTGTTCTTTCTGCTCTTCTCAGAAGTTCAGCCATTCTGTATTAAACTCAAAAGGCTGACTTCTTCACACAGCTTCTGCAGATGCTTCCCTGCGATACTTAGCCCATCCACCTCCTTTTTATAAAGCATCCCATTATATCCATTGGTTATATACTCATCTACTTCTAAGTTTCAGCTTTCCTAATTGACTATGTGTTAAATGATACAAATTATATTTCACTATGTAGTCTAAAATGGTTACCATAAATTTGTACTGCTTCATAATTATTTCTTGTTTTAAGTGAGAATTTTTTAAAAATAAGTATGTCCTCTACTTTCTGTCTCAGAAATTCTAGATATTGTTTTTGAAAGTTATGAAGTGAAAATCAAGGCACACAATGGGATGATACGGGATGTTTAAAAACAACTTCTGAAAGCTGTAAAAGTAAAATAAACTAAGTCCTCTTATACACTAATGGGCAACGTTGAAATGCGAATCATCTTTCTGAAATAAATGTCATTATATGTATCAGAGCCATATATATATATATATATATATATATATATATATATATATATATATATATGAACACCAGCAGGGTGTTCTCATCTTGGCCCCGAGCTCCTGAGATGTCTCAACTAGCTAAGTTCCATTGGCAGGTCATTGCCACACCAGCCTTATGCAATGACTGCCCACCTTGCAGCTAGCTGTTACAATTCCCAGTAACCTGATAAAATCAAAACTCCAGAAGCTTATAATTAACCAGTCAGATTTATATACCAATAAATTCTCAATTCACAAGATGCCCACACAATAATTTCAGAGCCAATCGATGATACAAACTGCCCACCTGGATTAGACAAGTTATCTCAATTATTCTATCCTTTATGGTATTTATAGCTACCTGTGGCAATTTAAGGCCATACAAAATCAGGATCATCTTCCTCTTGCTCCGTCTTTCCTCTTCTCTCCCTGTCTCCTTTGTCTCCATCTCTGCAACTCCTCATGCTGCCTCCCTTTTCCATGTTCAATTACAGGCTTCTTGTTGTATTAATATTTAAAGTGATTAGACAGGGAAAATAATGCTACATATGTATATGCAACAAATATCACTAAAACATGCATTACAAGGAGATCATTAAATATATAAAGTATATTGTTGTTTGTAATAGAAGCAGTCTACACGCTCATCAGTGGTTGAGTCACTAAGTAGGATTTCCTTGATTGTCAACATTTCCCTCAGACTGCTATCATCCCAACTGTATGATAAGAATTATACAAACACTACTAAAAAAAAAAAAAAAAAAAAAAAACTGTAACAAGATAGGCTCTTGTGCTGACTAAAATCATTCCCAAAGAATAATTTAAAGCATAAACCTTGCTAACATTTATAATGTTAAGAGAATAAAAGTAAGATGAATTCCCTAGACAGCCATTATCTGATCCAGTACATTTCTTCCCTTTTAAAATATGCATGGGGGGGGAAATGAAAATAAATACTGTAAGAAAAACTGCCACTGACCAGCTATTTTCCAGCTTAACTTATGCCTTGCAGTGCCCCTCATCTTTTGAAAACAAATATATACTAACTTATGGTAGAAGAGATGTTGTTAAGTGAATGTAGAGAGATAGTAGGCAGAATTATAGAATGAGTTGGGCAATTAGAGCTTCTTTCCCTAGGGTTCTTATCATCTCAGATAGTTCTTCCTACTGCCCAGGATGGCAGCCTTTATTGAGGCAACTGAGTCACTTCCAATATCATCTTGAGTCTTATATGACCCTCTAATTTTCCTAAAACTACAGCATTATACTTTATGTTTATATTTGTTCATATAAATCGTGAACATATATATCAAGAAAGACTCACTAAGTAAAGATGTAAATGGTTTACAGGGATGGCTGGAAAGATGGCTCAGTGGTTAATAGCACTGGCTGCTCTTGCAGAGAACCCAAGTTCAATTCCTAGCAACCATATACATAGTAGCTTACAACTGCCTGCAGCTCTAGTTCCAGATCTGATGTCCTCTTCTGAAAGACCAGACATACTCATGGCAATCAGAAATACTTTCAGAGAAACTATTCATGCAATAAAATTAAATGAAGAGATATAGTTTTTAAATGTTGTAAATGGTGTCACTGAAAACTCAAGACATTGCACCCAGCCCAATGTTCACCTGGAAATAGATAACCATATCCATGTTTAAGAACATTTTTAAGGAGATTTTTATCAATTATTGGTTTGCCATGTATTGACCATTGCTGGAGCAGACAATGGTGTGAGCAATTGTTCTGGTGCACATTCTGAGATTTTCTAAAACCTGAAAGACATGGAAGAATAAGTGACTCACAAGGGAGATCAGACTGCTATATAGTATAAGTGTAGGGGTATCCAAGTTAGCTTGGATTTCAATGAAGTGGAATAAATTAGAAAGTAAGAGACTTGAAGGACATGAGAGTAAGATCAAACTGTGCACACAGACCTAGATGACACACAAAACACTTGTCCTTTTTCTGTAGAGCATGGCAAATATTTGAGGACTTTCAAAACAAGAAAATAATATTAAGTATCATGTGTAATCCTACCAAAACATTTAGAATACAAGCTGGTGACATGGGCCAGTTCCAAGGACCTTATATAAGGCTCACCATTGCCATTAAAGAAAACATCATGATATAAGTTAAATCAATCTTTTAAACTCCAGTGTTATTTTTTTACCAGTAAAATGGTCTGGTTTTAGACATAATCCTATGAATTTTCTGTATAAATATAAGCAATGGGTTTAAAAAGCTCAAACTCATCAAGGCAAGTTTGAGACCAGTTCACAGAGATCTGACTAGTTGTCAGAGATCTGACTAGTTGTAGGCCAACCAAGGCTACATAGTGAGACCCTATCTCTAAAAGAAATAGAAATTTATGATCTAGTAAATATATGATATGATGTCAAAGAAAATTTCTGGTCAGAGTAATAAAGTGGGAAAAAATAAATTGAAATAAAAAATGAGCAAAAGAGTTGTCAGTCACCTCTCTGTATTTAATATGCCTTTCGCTTGATAATAGAATCTGCCTGACTGACAGCAGGCAACAGCCCAATAAATCCATTCCATTGAAGAGCACCACCATCAAAAATACATCATCTGTACTAACTGAATATCACAGTTTAACTACAGAGGCCACTGTAGAGTGCTGGCAGTCACATAGACCACTGCAAGCCTTAGCTAATGGCCACAGGCACAGCATTACTACAAGAAAGAGAGGTAAATTGCATAAAGCTAGCTTTTGAATCTAAATTTATAGTGCTGTTTCTACAGAATTTGTATCATCTTCACACCATTTTGAAATATAAAAAGCGTTAGTCAAGCATCTGAGCACTGAGAGTCATCTATATACTGGTTTGCCTTCCAATAAGTTTGGAAACATTTAAGGTTTGGAGCAGGCTAGTGGTTTTCAACTTGTGGGTCTGATTGCTAGTGGTCTCTGGTCTAGAAGGTACTCTGTAATTCTAGATTCTGAAAGTTCATTGATCTTTAGAGCCTGACAGAAACATGTGTCTTATGTGCATTTCACAGATAAGACATGTCAACCTTATAGTCAGTCTCAGAACGTCTGCTACACTTGCTGTGGGTTTTTGTGTGTTCTCAAGCATATTGGTCAGTCCATCTCAGCTAACACACTGTTAGCTGTTAAATTTGCATTTTATTTCTGCTACTTACATGCTCATTCAAAGGTATATTTAAGGCATAAAAGTAAGTTCATTGATGCATAAAAGTAGTTATTAAATTATAGCTTAGGAACTACAACTCATCTAAACATTTACTATGGATCTAGTGCAAATCTTTAGTGTAAAAGGATTGATTTTGTGACTGGATGTGGTGGCACCTGCCTGTAATCCCAAAGACTTAGGAGCTAGATACAGGAGAATCAGAAGTTCAAAGTCAACTTGTAGAGTCTCAGATCAACCTATGCTGCAGAAGACACTATCCCTCCCAAATAAAAAAGAAAAGAAGGAAGAAAAACATGATGATTTTTATGTTAAAGAAAGAAAAATTTCCCAATGATGTCATCTAAGAAAGAGCATACACAGGATGGTCTGACCACCCCCCCCCCCAACACATATGTAGCCAAGGGCTACATTCTCTGGCCTCAATGAGGGGATGGATATACCTAATCCTGTAGAAACTTGATGCCCCTGGGTTGGAGGATGCTTGAGGAGGCATCCTCTCAGAGGCAAATGGTATGGAAATTGAGTAAGAACTCTGTGAGGGGGAAACAGGAGGTCAACATTAATTAATTAATTAAAAAGAGAACTAAAATGTAGACAACTAATATGATTAGACTATCTTCAGTGTTCCATGTGATTAGAAGTATAAGCTTGGGGAAATTTATCATGTCTCTGTATCCAGTGTTGCTTGAAGCCACAGCAGTTTTAGTGTCTTAAAAGCAAAGTGGTTTCACAGTTTTCCCTGAAAAAGTGCAAAAACCATGTCTCCTGCTACAAAACTTGTTTTTGTCACTGGTGGGACAGAATTACCGAGACTCTTTCCAAGGCTGCGTTCATCTTAACCAAACACAGATACAAGTCACACTGATGCCAAGAAGTCAATTGAAGCAGCTGCATTTTTAATGGCAAACAGTGGGATCATTGGGAAGGCAGCATGAACTACAGGCTAAGTGCCTTTATTACAATGATGTACATTACAAAGTACCAGTGCAGTGTGCAGTTACACTCCCACACATCTGTGCTTGGAAATTTCACTTTAGATTTTGGTAATACTCCTGGTTGAGCAAAAATGAATTTGTTCCTCCTGACATTAGTGCATCACATATATATTTAGGAGAAGAGCTTGACTAGTTTGATTCTGTTTATCTAGAACAGGGATATGTCTTCTGGCTCATGCTTCTTTCTTGTGTTTTGTTTTTAGAGTCTAATTACCTATGTGGAACAAGGATGGGATCTGATTGCAAGTAAAAAGTTTGGACCTAGCTGGGCGTGGTGGCTCACACCTTTAATCCCAGCACTCAGGAGGCAGAGGCAGGTGGATTTCTGAGTTCGAGGTCAGCCTGGTCTACAAAGTGAGTTCCAGGACAGCCAGGACTATACAGAGAAACCCTGTCTCGAAAAACCAAAAAAAAAAAAAAAAAAAAAAAAAAAAGTTTGTACCTGAATGCCAATCCATAAATGATTTTATTTGTCAAATAAAATGTTTTATTTGCCAAGGACTTTTAAAAAGAAATCATGTGAAGTGTGACACAAGATGGGGTGAATGAGTACAATACCCCCTCTTCTATCCAGAAGCACGTTATTTTTAGAAGTCACTTATTTAGAAAGTGATTTTGCACAAGACTCCCCAAGCTCCACCTGATGTTTGGCTGTGGGTCTCTGCATCTGTTTTCATCAGCTGCTGGATAAAGCCTCTCAGGAGACAGTTATGCTGGGCTCCTGTCCGCAAGCAGAGCAGATCAGAGTATCACTCATGGTGTCAGGGATTGCCTTTCTCACATGGGGTGGGTCTCAAGTTGGGGCAGTCATCGGTTTACTGTTCCCTTGGTTTCTGCTCCATCTTTATCCCTGTGTATCTTGTAGGCAGGACAAATCTTGTGTTGAAGGTTTAGTGGATGGGTTGAGGTACCCCTTCCTCCACTAGAAGTCCTGCCTGGTTATAGGAGGTGGCCTCTTCAGGCTCCAGATCCTCTGCTGGTTGGAATCTCAGCTAGGGACACCCCCATAGATTTTCCATAGCTTCCACAGTCCCAGGCCTCTAGCTAGTTCCAGAGACGCTTCCCTCATTTCCATGTCTCACTCTCAGCCCTCCCCCACACCCTCTCCCCACACCTCATCACCAACTCCAGTCCTTCCTCACCCCCTTTTCCATCCAGTTCCCTATCTCCTTCTACCTCTTATGACTATTTTATTTCCCTTTCTGAGGGAGATTCATGTATCCTCCTTTGGGCCCTCCTTATTACCCAGTTTCATTTGGGTCTATAGATTGTAGCATGGATATCCTATACTTCATAGCTAATGTCCACTTTTAAGTGAGTACATACCGAAGTGTCTTTCTGGGTCTAGGTTACCTCATTCAAAATAATATTTCCAAGTTCCATCTATGTTCCTCTAAATTTCATGCTGTCTTTGTTTTTAATAGCTGAATAGTACTCCATTGTATAAATGTACCAAATGGGTTTTCTTTATTATTCTTCAGTTGAGAGATATCTAGGCTGTTTCCGGTTTCTGGCTATTACAAATAAAGTGGCTATTAATATAGTTGAGCAAGTATCCCTGTGATATAGTGGGGCATCTTTTAGGTATATGCCCAGGAGTGGTATAGCTGAGTCCTGAGGTAGAACTATTCTCAATTTTCTGAGAAACTGCCAAACTGATTTCCAAAGTGGTTGTACAAGTTTGCACCCCTACCAGCAATGGAGGAGCGTTCTCCCTTGCTCCACAACATCACCCCCATGTGTTGTCACTTGAGTTTTTGATCTTAGTCATTCAGATAGGTGTAAGATGAATCTTAGAGTTTTGATCTGCATTTCCCTGATGACTAAGGACATTGAACATTTCTTTAAGTGCTTCTTGGCCATTAGAGATTCTTTTCTTGAGAATTCTATATTTAATCTGTATTCCATTTTTCAATTGGGTTACTTAGTTTCTTGATGTCTAATTTCTTGAGTCTTGTGGAAGAGTGGAAGATAGAATTAAACCTGCTGGAGAGGTCCATGATACCATAAGAAGACCTACAGAGTCAACTATAGGCTCCCAGAGACTGAACCACTAACCAAAAAGCATGCAGGGGCTGGATCTAAGCCCCCTACACATTTGTAGCAGATGTGCAGCTTGATCTTCATGTGTGTGTATTGGAGAGTATGCTGCCTCTGACTCTGTGTCTGTCATTAGATCGCCTTGCCGTACTGAACTGCCTGGGTGGGTGAGGATGGGCCTCTGTCCAGGATGGGATGGTACCAAAAGTGGTTTCCCTTCTCTGAGAAAAAGGGAAGGGGTGGGGGTGGGGGAAGGTTTTGTAAGGGCTGAATTAGGAAGAGCAGAGGGAGGGAGCTGCTATCAGGAGGTAAAGTAGAAATGTAATTAATTAAAGGAAAGTAATTTTGAAATGAGAGATAATGTAAAACCACTCTTGCTAAGCATTTAATGACAACTTAGGCTATGATTTCAAGTCATTTGTTCATGAAATATATTCAGCACTATGAATAGAGTGAATTTATTGCTTCAAGGCTAAAGCCAGAATTGAATTACTGTTGGTTTGGTGTTGGTATTTTACTTTTAAAAAGAAATTCGTCAAAACAGACTTAGGGCTGGAGAGGGGCCTTAGTGGATAAGAGTGAGTGCGGCTCTTGCAGAGGGTCTGAGTGCTGCTCCAGCATCTCAGGCTTTCACAACTGTTTGTATTGTAGCTTCACCTCCAGGGAATCCAATGCCCCCGTTTTTTTTTTTTACCTCCACAGGAAGCTTCACTTCTGTACATAAACCCCACACAGACATAAATCAGCATATACATTTAAATTAGAGAGGGGGGGAGGAGGGAGGGAGGGAGGGAGGGAGGGAGGGAAGGAAGGAAGGAAGGAAGGAAGGAAGGAAGGAAGGAAGGAAGGAAGGAAGGAAGGAAGGAAGGCAGGAAGGCAGGCAGGCAGGCATTAAGGATTGAAACATATTTTCAACTTAGGTTACTTTCTCCATTGATCTCAAAAACAAGTTAATTGTATAGTTTAGGAAATATTTTGAAATTATACAAATGCATAACTAAAATGTTTTAATTTTCAGGCATGATGAAGTTGTATGTTAAAAACTCCCATTCTTCTGTCTTCTATGGTAACTAATTAGTTTCCAAAACCTTAAAAGGTGATGTATCCATAAAGGGCAAAACCATATACATTCCACAAGTATATCTAACCTGTCACCCAGAGGGACAGTGTTTTACTACTACTTCTGGCAACAGCAATTGTGAGTTTTCGTCTTTTCTTATAGTGAAAGTAAAGAATAACAAGCGCCACCAATTAGAAGTAAAACCTGGCCCAGTGCCATGCTGTAAAATGAGATAAAACTTGTTCGTGCCTTGCAAACATCTTGCCATTTACTGATTATTTAACGTTATTATTTATGGTAGTAGGCTGTGATAAGTCACTTCTCATAGCAGTGACCACTAGGAAAAATATAACTGTAGAATCACAAAAGTATTTTTAGAGCATAAACACTTGATAATAAAATAAAAATCAAAACAATAGCAACACACACACAAACCTCTGTCTCAAGCAATCAGGATCAAAAGAATGTGAGTCAGGGAGTTGGGGGCGATAGCCCAAAGGGTGAAGGGAGCTTATGTTTGAAAATAGAAAAAGCATCAACAAAAAAACAAATGGAGATGGTGTTGAGATAAAGTTCAGAGAATGCAGAGTGCATGACTCCATTTGATATTAAATTACACCTATTTAATAAATTTTAAAGTTACAGATATCATCTGTGTGTATATAGAGAAAAATGAAGAAGTTCAGCATTGCATCAATAATCAAATTAACAGAAAAGGCAAACAACTATGATTCACCATATAAACAAAGGGTAGGGTGGTAAATACAGGAAACAGTGGGATGAGGGTAAAGAGGGAGAGCAAGATACAGTGATATGAGAGGTGAGATAGGAAAAGGGAGGTTCTTTAGGGGAATAGGATGGAGGCAAATGCAAGAAAAGGAGGTAGGGAGCTAACGTAACAACATAGGTAGTTGGAAAATGCACACAGAATTACACTATTAAATACCTTTCTCTTTAAAAACCTACAATGCATGTGATCTTGTGTATAAACATACATATTTAGTTTTAACGAACTATTCTCATTTGGAGACATGAGATGTCACTTATTCCAAAAGCCAAAGACCACCTAATAAAAACTTTAATACTAGACATGAAAAATATTCCTTTGATATGTTAGCGAGGGATGTCTAAGATAACCCAAAAGCATAAAGCCTATTACTTGTCCCCTTTGTTACCCCACTAGAGGTAGACATTTAGTCCCTATTGCTGAAGACACTATGAAGGCATTAGACACCCTTGAGCTATAACTGACCTAAATGCTCCCTCCTTGAGGACTAACTTTTATAGTACTAGAAAGCAGTATAAAAGTTTCCAAAGGAAGAAGTCAAACAAGACTCTGAACCAGCTATGACACCTATGAACCACGTTAACAGCCATCACTGCATGGTAGCCCCAAGGATACAGTAGTGGTACACACACCTTGGCGGTAGCAGTAGCGCTCTAAGTAATCTTTTTTAATAGTTATTTTTATTAGACATTTTCTTCATTTACATTTCAAATTTTATCCCAAAAGTCCCCTATACCCTCCACCTGCCCTGCTCCACAACCCACCCACTACTGCTTCCTGGCCCTGGCATTCCCCTATACTGGGGCATATGATCTTTGCAAGACCAAGGGCCTCTTCTCCCAATGATGGCTGACTTGGCCATCCTCTGCTACATATGCAATGATAGACACAAGCTCTGGAGGGTACTGATTAGTTCATATTTTTGGTCCTCCTATAGGGTTGCAGACCCCTTCAGCTCCTTGGGTACTTTCTCTAACTCCTTCATTGGGGGCCCTGTATTCCATCCTATAGATGACCATGAGCATCCTGTATTTGTCAAGCACTGGCATAGCCTCACAGAAGACAGCTATATCAGGGTCCTACCAGCAAAATCTTGCTGGCATATGCAATAGTGTTTTGAATGGATCTTAAAGCTAATTAGAGTTTGGGATCCATCCAATAAACAATCACCAAACTCTAATTAGTCTTGAGATCCACTCAACAGGAAGAAAAATATGCTTGGTACTGAAAACCTAGCTAACTAAATAGGGTTAGTAAAGCCATTTTATTGGACAAGAATCTACAACCAATGGTTTTTTAACCCAACATAATCCCCAAAAAGCAATCTGTAAATGTTTGTCCACAGAAAAGTTAACTTTTCAAATTATCAAAAACATCTCTCTTTGCAACAGATGGAGACCACTACAGAAAATGACAACCAATCAATATACAGAGCTATGGGTTCCAGTCCTAATGAATACATCTACAAAATACTTCCACACCTAAAGCTTAGCTCCTTCCATTGAGGAAGCGAGCACTTTAATGAGGACTGGGATCTTTGTGGTGAGGTTGTGTCCTCTAGTAATATCAGAAGCTATACCCAAAACATCTTACCAACCTGGTCCTCCAAACCTGAGCTGAACAAAGACAACTCCAACAGGTGTGCCAACCTGGATGGGAAAAAGCTGAGGAAGCCTCAACCCTATACAAAGAACTATAGCAACTGAGGAAAACAGAGGTGGAGAAAGGTGGTCCTCACCAGAAAAGAGCATACCAATGGTTGTCCATTGTCCAGTAGTCAGCCCTGGGGAAAAAAAATTTTATATATATATATATATATATATATATATATATATATATATATATATATATATATATAAAACAGTATATGGACTCAACAGGTTATATTTATGAATATATGCATATCCATATGTGAATATACTAAAAATTACTGAAAAAAAAAGGCATTAAGTTGAATTATAGCAGAGAAGAGTATATGGGAGGGCTTGGACTGAGGAAAAGGAAACTAAAAATGTAATTAAAGTACAAACTCAGAAAGAAAAAATTATATCTATATAATGACAAAAATAGAAATTTAATATTAAATAGATTAAAGTAATCAAAAGAAAAATATATTAATATAACATAAGTGATCAGTAAATAAACATTTTTATTGTAAGTAAAGAGCAGTGCTTAGGTCATCCACGTGGAGAAATCAGACCGATGACCCCTAGGGTTGACAGAGATATACAGAGATGGGAACCCTCAGCCTTTGCTGTACCGTCAGCTGTGTATGTATTTGCAATGTGTGGAAGTATCTAAGTATTCAATAATGACTTATAAAGTGAACATATATTAATTTGTAATTTTAAGATACAGAAACACGTTGGACCAACCAGTGACTCCTGCAGCCGGGGATCCATCCCATAATCAGCCACCAAACATAGACACGATTGCATATGCCAGCAAGATAATGCTGAAAGGGCCCTGATATAGCTGTCTCATGGGAGGCTATACCAGTGCCTGGCAAACACA